>CAAKHG010027838.1:0-11234 GCA_901007715.1 Dactylopterus volitans | reverse complement strand
GGGGGGGGGGGGGGGGGGGGGGGGGGGGGGGGGGGGGGGGGGGGGGGGGGGGGGGGGGGGGGGGGGGGGGGGGGGGGGGGGGGGGTGTCCTGGTAGAAAAATCAATGTCTGACCGGTGGTCCGACGCTCCGGCGGTCCGGTGGTGGTCTCCTTCTCAATCAGCCGCCCTGACAGCTGCTCCAGATGGCCACTGGCTGAGCGCACTGTCAGGCCATCAGTATCATCATTACCCATAAGGCTCTGCTCAGGCAAGAGGTCAAGTTGAGGCCGCAGTGGAACCTGGAGACCCCTGGGAGGCCCGAGGGGGGGCGGCCAATCGCAGCACCGCTGCCGGCATGTGTGATATTTATCTATTTTATGTAAATGACAAACTCGTCGCCGTTTATTTCCTGAGTTCTGGTTCGCTGCCACGGCGATGGCGGCGGCAGTGGTGGCGGCCATGGCGGCAGCCGTGGCGGCGGCAGTGGTGACGGCCAGGACGGCGGTGATGGCGGCGATGGCGGCGATGGCGGCGATGGCGGCGATGGCGGCGATGGCGTCTCAGCCTTCTAGGAACGCCCATCTGAGGGTAGCGCTCGCCTGCTGGAGGATCTCTGCCGCGTCTCTGAACAGCAGATGACCCCCCCGCGACCTCGGCGGCACACACTCCCCTGATGGCTCCACGGTCACGGGGTCAGGACAGGGTCAGGGGTCACTGAGAGGACTCCGGCCTGACCTCCGGCCCCGTGTCTCGCCAATAACCTTGCTGAGGAATGAGGAACGCGAGGTGTTCAGAGAAAGTGAAGGGCGATGGCGCTTTGACTACGCCTGCGTTAGCCGTGCTTGCTAGCTGTTTGTCTGGGACGTGAACTTTGGCTATAAAAACACACAAATGTTAGCGGTATGTGAAGTTAGCGGTAAGAAATATCACATCTCAACTTTTAGCACGCAACTGTTCCTCCATATCAACTCAGATCCTCATGAGTTGCCACCATGCAAACAGCTAAGAGCTAGCAGCTGCTAGCTAGCCAGCTGCTAGCTAGCTAGCTGCAACACAACAACGCTAAACCACATTGTACACAAATATCAGAACAGCCTCATGAACACCCGTCAGTCTTCAGGAAAAAAGCTCAAAAGAAGTCAAGTGGTGTGATTTTTAGTGACATGATCTTTTCAATATATATTGCTAAATTATTATTATTAGTTTTACCATGTCATCAGCATAATTTATGTGATAATTCTGTATACATTGTTAGATTTTATATGGTAGAAAATCATGTTTTTGTCATTGTTTTTGCCTTCAAACGCGACGTGTTCTCTCCATGTAAGAACAAAAACAGATGTTATTTATATTACATTCTAGAATATTTTTTACACATCTAATTTCAAAGAGCTTTCGTTTTCAAATTTGATATATTTCTGTAAAGGTTATGGACAGAAAAATAGACATTTCCATATAGTTTGAACTTATTCCATGTTCAACACACAGTGCTGCTTCAGTGGAAATGATTCAAGCCCGTGAACGTGGTCCCTCACACACGCACACATTTGCAATCAGACACTGTCGAAGCATATTCATGTTACCTGTTGACAGAATTTACATACATGTGTTTTACATATCGTGAGAGACTGTGCGGTGGCGGCAGCAGATACTGAGGTTTCAGCACATCTGATTCCGAAGAAGGATGATGATATTCAGCCAGCGGAATTATTCTCAAACTGCTACAACGGTGTGTTGCATGTTGGGGGGAGAGAAAAAAAAACTTGTCAAATCTGTTGCACTGCGGGAATAAATGTGCTTCCATCTGCATGTTTGCTGAGGAGCTGCGAGCGACCGCAGGCGAGCCCCTCCCACCTCCCCCGATGCCGCGAGTTTTCAGCCAATGAAACTCCTCATCTGCCACCACAAGAAATTCACGTTTCATTAAACGCAGTGGAAAAGTGGTGCTTAATATCTGCCAATTTTAAGGCAAAACTGACGTCTGCGACTTAAATATTGCCCAAAAATATCGACTAGTTCATAAATCAGTCAGGCTTCATATTATTACTCAAGAGCAGTGCATGTCGGCCATTTTGGAAAAAAGTTGGGACAGCAAAGATACACAACAAAATATACCGATACCAAGATGTCTGCGAGACACAAATTTTTGTGTGATACTCTTGTGTTTTTGTGTCACACAAATATCAACCAAAAATATCGACTGGTTTATAAATCAGTCAGGCATTGCAGTAGTACTTAATAGCTGCACGTATCAGCCATTTTTGTTTTGATACCTAAATTTCTGTGTCACAGAAATATCAGCTGAAAATATAGGCTGGCTAATAAATTAGTCAGGCTTTAAAGTACTCCACAGCTGCACGTATCTGAGATTTTTATGTCGATACCGATATATTTGTGTCGCACAAATATCAAGCAAGGATATCAACCGTTTGATAAGCCAGTCAGGTTTTATAGTAGTACTTAATAGTAGCACGTATCAGCCTTTTTTTTTTTTGATATCGAAATTTCTGCGCCACACAAATATCAACTGAAAATATAGGCTGGCTAATAAATCAGTCAAGCTTTCCAGGAGTACTTAAAAACAGTGCGTATGAACCATTTTTGTGTCGATACCAATATGTCTGTAACACAAATATCAGCCTTAATAATAAAGACTGATAAATCAGTCGAGCGCTATAATATTTCCCACCGATCACTGAGTCTGGATCACGCCTGCAAGTAAGAGGCTGGGCAATTCCATCGCAAAGCTCACTAACAAGCAAATAAACTCCCACAATTCAATGTGTTCATTCACACCGTTGTCATGTTTTTTTTTATGCGCACCCGGCGATGAATTTACGCCTAAAACACCCGCTAACATGTCGGCACATCTGGCCCGCAACGCACAAACTCCTGCTCTTTTGAAGCTATAAAAACGACGCTTTCAGTCGCGCGAGTTGTAACGAGCGATTAAACGGCTGTAAATAAAGCGACAATGTTGTAAAAGCACCTTTGACTGACAACTGTAACGATATATGTTCATTTAGCTTCACTGCAGCCGCTGATTAAACACGGCGAGGCTCAACATGCATGTCTGCAGGACTGCTGTCTGTTTCCTGCCCTGCGTGGTCAAAGACTGCCAGTGTGTGCATGTAAATATCGCGCGCCGCCTCTCACACACACACATACACACACACACGCATGCGCGCGCGCACACACACACTCGCGCGCGTGCACACGCTCGCTCGCACGGGAAAAACAGCAGTCGTGTAGGAGGGAATGCAGTTGCAGTCTGACACGACCCTCAAAACAACAGATGCAGTCACACACACTCTGGCAAACACAAGATAAAATACACACACGCGCGCACACACACACACACACGCGCGCTCGGACGAACGCAAGTGAAAACACTCCCATACATCCACACACACACACACACACACACACACACACACACACACACACACAAACCAAATGTATGCACTATACGTGACCTTGCCCTGACAATGGCGCCCGCCCACACAACAATCTGTGTGACAGCAGAAACGCGACGCCTGCTCTCCCTCAGCGCTGTTGGACTTCTTCCTGATACTGACGCTCGCGTGTGTTGGAGAGCGAGGAGGAAAAAAAAAATACGCTAGTAAACAACAACAAACAAATAAATGAAAAGGGGGGAAAAAACACACACATGCAAATGAGCATGCAAGCGGTTGGAATCACAAAAATAATGATAAATACAGATGATTAAATTGATGTAAAACAGCACTTGATTATGAAATTATTCCTTGTTGAACTGGAAGCAGCTTATCCACTCGGGCCAGCAGCCAATCAGGACGCAGCTGACATCCGCGTCTGTCACTTTGAGTGAATTGTATTAAATGCATTAAGAGTAGAAAAAGGTACAAATACGGGCTTTATGAGTGTGTTTTGCGAGGACGCGGTGACCTTTGACCTTTGGACCATCAGACTCGAATCGTTGAGTCCAAGTGGCTGTTAGCGCCAAATATGAAGAAATTCCCCGCTGCCGATGCCACGGCAACGACACTGGGACAGTTGTGTTGTCATAATGATGTTGACCTTTGACCCCTGACGGCCAAGCTTTCATCACTTTGTGTCCACGTGGAAGTTTGATCCAGATTCTGAGAAATTCCTGGAGTAATTTTTGAGAGTTTCACATCTATAAGATGTGATGTTGTAACAGCTTTGACCTTTGACCTTATTCATCAGTTCATTCTTGAGTCTGAGTGGATGTTTGTATCAAGCGTGAGACGTCCTCGCAGGGGCGCCCTGAGATGTTCGCGATCGCGGCCGGCGCGCAGAAATGACCTCAAACGTCACCCGTTTGTGCTCCGATCACATTTAATGTTGATTTTTTTTTTTTTCCTCGAGAAGTCGGGTTGTTGAGGCTCCGTCGCTCGTAGCAACCAGGGAAGCTGAAGACTGTTGAACTCCATTTGTCTCTCAGACACCTACAGAAGGAAAACAAGGAAGCAGCCAGACGGCGGAGGTGGGGGGGGCTGTATTATCCCGGTGTGTGTGTGTGTGTGTGTGTGTGTGTGTGTGTGCGCGCCATGTTATTGAAATCTGCGGGTCCTGAAGCGCTCTGCTGTACTTCTCATTAAGCGGCGCCGCGTTCGCCGCCGTGTCTCTTTCCTCTTTAATAATAAAACAACGCTCGGCTCTTTTCTGCCGACTTAAAGGATTTCCTAATTTAATCAACACGGGCAGCAGCAATAACAACACGCGCATCAACAATGGTAACATGGCCTCCAGTGTCTGCTCCACAGTGTGTGTGTGTGTGTGTGCGCGCGCGCGCTTGTGTGTGTGTGAGTGTGTGAGCACTCGCTGCCGCAGTTGAAGATGGGGTTAGAAACTACAGCCGACGTTGCTGCGGTAATAATAATAAATATAATCATAATAACTGTCAACGCGTCAACCTGCCGCTGATTAACACGCGTAAAGACAACTCCAGTGAGTGTGTGAGTGTGTGTGAGTGTGTGTGTGTTGAGGAGTGACATCACTGCGACGCAACGCTGAAGTTCCTCACCGTGAGCCGCGGTGACCATCACATGACCCCGCCTGCTCGCCGTATGAGAGCAAACTGACCCCAGTCTCACCCCAAATGTCTCTGAGACACACACACACACACACACACACACACACACACACACACTTGTATACACACACCAGTGTTTTGGGGATGGCTGACCTCTGGTTGACCCTGTGGTGGTCCCGCTGGCCCCCCCCTCACCTCTCTCGCCTCTCTCACCTCGCTCGCCCCGCTGACCTTTGGATCACCTCAGGCTGAGACGCCGGTGGTGGAGGAGAGAGGTCAAAGGTCATCCTCCTCTAAGACAGGACACGCCGAACAACAGAGCTGATGAAGGCGAGAACAGGAGAAACGAGGCGTCGCCGCGGCGACTTCGGTCAGTATAACCTGGCGGCCGTGTTTGCGGATCCGAGCTGGGACCAGAACCCGGACTTTCTGGGTCTCAGTCCACCGGGGCCGCCATTGCCGCCGCCGCCGTGGAGCCGGAACATCGACCCCGCATGGCAACAGGTCACGCATGTTCACAGAAGAGTCTCTGACGGGCCGACGGTCGCCATCACCGCCAAACTCTACCCATGCCATTATGACTGTAACCATGACAACGAGGTTGGCCCAAGCGTAACGAGTTGGTGAACATGAACTCAAACCCTGATCCTGATCACCCGAGCGGTTCCCTCAAAATAATCATAATCCAACGTGCCCCGCAGGAACATGGAATCTGTAGATTTTTCTCGCTCTGCAGTTTCCCGTTTCAAGTTTGGCTCGGAAAAGCGTCACCAAACACTCGTCTCCCATTGGACAGTCTGCTGCACGTTTGGCTTTCGGTCCCTCCCACCGGAGGCGGAGCTTCTGCTGCTCCGACACCTAAACTGAACCGAGTCCTCAGTGAGTCGATCGCGCTTCCTCGTAGACGCTGAAGCCTTTTTGTTTTAATTATTTCCATCAAACATGTTTGTGATTTGGCCAAAAAGTCTTGAATAAAATGACGTTTGTGTTCACATCAAACAACTTAAACTTCGGTGAGCCTGGTTGTCATGGTAACGAGAACAACAACAAGGTTTGGTCTGAGAAGAAACTTTTAACTGACCACGGAATCACAGTTATGTCTGTCATGCTGATGTTTGAGCCCACAGCCACCTTCATCCTGACATGGCCGGAACCGCCATGTGACGCCGCCATCACACCGCCGCCATCACATCACCATCACTTCGCCGTTACACTGCTACCGTCACACTGTTACCGTCACACCACCGCCATCACGCCGTGACCGTCACACCACATCGCCGATGAGACGACAGTGTGAATCCGAATGCTGCCTGGTTGAATGACAGCATCACTTACAGGAGACGCAGATGAATGTTAGCATTAGTTTCCCTTCATTCATGTTTGCGTCGCCGGGCCATCGTCAGATGGGAGCGACCTCTTGCTGACTCGGGTCAGCACCACGACGGTGCTGGCAACCATGGCAACTTCCTGCCGGGAGGAAGGAACAAAAGTATTTTTATCGATCGCAAGAGGAGAAACGCTGGATTCATCGTTTTAGCATCACAGGAGCCACAAAGTGCCCGTTTAGCTGTCAGCAGTTAGCCAGCAGGTGGCTAACAAGGATGTTTATTCCATAAAGGCTGTCAAGACTTTTTTTTCAGATATGATTTTGAAATCTTAAATCTTTAATCTCTCTAAATTTGCTCTCTTTGTAAGGTTTGGAAGGCTGGAAGAGCCGCGGCACTGAATCCTAAATTCAAACAAGCGGAGGGCTAAAATGGAGGTTAGCCAGCTCAGGTGGCGCACTGAGCATGCTCAGTGTGCGCCCGGAGCGGCAGGCGTCCACTCGGTGTCTCGGGTGACTTGAAAAGGAGTCGGAGTCGGGTCGCCAGTTCGTGACGAACCTTTGAATTCTTTCATCAGCGCGACCCCGTAAAACCTAACGTTAGCGGCGGTTGCCCGTGTTAGCTTGCGTTAGCTGGCGGGAGGCGTTTCGGGGGGGCTGCGAAGGCAGAGTTTTTGTGCCCAACGTGCAACAGCTCCGTCATATTTGAAATGCAAACCGGCTCTTTTGGTGAGAGACTAGTGGGAGTTGGAGGTGCGCTGCAATGGCTTCTGGGAGTAGAAAACAAACAGCGCTGTCAAAACAAATGCTTTAAAGCCTGCGGAGGCTGTCCTGCGCGCCGCAGCTCGCAGGTCCATCGCAGCCACTTTAATGCGCTAATATGGATGAGAGGAATTTTTTTTTTTCCTGCTGCTTTTGTAAGCTGAACTTTACATCAAAGACCTTTGATTAATTACTGATAAGGGGTTAATAAAACATTAATGCTTTTTGTAATTAACTACGACTCTGAGATACAGCGCCGCCCCGCCCCCTCCTCGCTCCCCCCAGCTATGTCTTGTCTTCATCTTTTTATGTCACATTCTGCTGCTTCGTGCCATCGCGTTTTTTTGTTTTTTTTTGCTTGGGAGGTTGAAGTGGAGTCATTAAAGCGGCGGCGGCGGCGGCGGCGGCGGCGGCGGTGGCGGCGTCGAGGATGGGCCAGGAGGGAACAAACACAGCCCCAGATCTGTTTATCCTGCTCCGGAGGAGGACGGGGCGCCGGCTTTTTAATTAAAGCCTTTTGAATATTAATTTGGAAGGTTGATGGAGGCTCCAGCAAGGTCAAGATAAAAAACAGGAGCTTCATCACGCCGACTGCTGCTCGAGTGGAGCCTCCAGAAACCCGCACGCCCTCATTAATCGTCACACCGCCGCCGCTGCCGTGACGCATCCTCACAATGAGGATTGTTTTCCTCCACCTGAGACGACCAGAAAGCAGTTTGCGAGCGGCGGATCTGAGAGGCGGAGTCACGCTGCGCCGAGCGCGCCCGCGGCGGGACGTCTGATTGGTTGGATGAAGCAAGAACCCAGATGAGCCAAAGTTCCCATTCAGGCGTTTCACTCACACGTTTTTATGTCTTAAGAAAAGTTGAGTCCTCATGAATGCTCATGAAAGGTGAAGCTCTGGCTGGACGAGGTTTTATGTAAAAGTGAAACATGGATGATGAACGCGCGCGAGGCGGCGAGCAGCTGAGTCACATGACTGATCAGCCGGTTGGTCTCACCCGGGAGCAGCTAATCTTGAAACGACGGTTCCATTGTTTTTAATCGTGCATTTCACACACGAGGCAGTTTAAGAAGATCCAACGAAACACACACACACACACACACACACGCACACACACAATCAAACAATGGACACGTAAAATGAAAGAAAAAAAACTGCAAGACGATTGAGAAACAGCTAAATTTCATGAAAAATCTTAAAGGGCCACGTTAAATAAAAATGTTTCAATATGGAGGGAGAAGTTGATCTCCAACATGAGAAGCCTACAAACAAAAAAGCTGCCTGGCGAGCTTCATACTGACCCCGGAACCTGCAGACCAGCACCAGAAGACCTGAGGGGTCCCCTTCAGAACACCTGAGGGGTCCTGTTCAGTAGACCCAAGGGGTCCCCTTCAGAAGACCTGAGGGGTCCTGTTCAGTAGACCTGAGGGGTTCAGAAGTATTCGGGAGATCAGATATGTATGTTGGTCTGAGCCAATTAAATTCAGGTCTTTGTGAATTCAGGTCTTTTTCAGAGCTGGTGTGACATGGACAACAGTCCTGGTCCTGGTGGGGGTCCTGCAGGTGTGCAGCATGACCACCTTGACTGTCATGACCATCACAACCATCACAACCATCACCACCACCATGACCAGCAGAGCCATGGTGGCATCATGACCATAACATGACCACCATGACTGGTGTAGCATCTCCAACACACAAAGACGATGGTCACACAAAGGTCTTTCTCTCTGCTGAACACACACACACACACACACACACACACACACACACACACACACACACACACACACACACACACACGTGTGTGTGGTTAATATTTAACAAAGTGCAGCAGAAATAGATGGCCGGTGTGTTTGCAGCTGAGCAGGTTTCAGCAGAGACATCAAACATTCAAGACTCCAAACAGTAAATCACAGGAAACAGAAAAGTCCAGTTTCAGCAGGTCGGACTGGCGCAGGCGGGTCCCGGCGGGTCCGGGCGGGTCCCAGCGGGTCCCGGCGGGTCCGGCCATCGGCGGGTTTGGAGTTTTGATGGAAACTGCAAACAGCTGATATCAGGCTGTTCCACCAAACGACCCCCTCATTTCTCTATTATTGCTAAATCTCAGCGGGCTGCAGATGAGCGGCGTCGCGGCGCTGATGAGGAGTCATGTGACCCGCCGAGAGGGGAAACAAAGAGGAAGCCACCTGGAGTCGGCGCCTCTTGCTGCTCTCCAGCCGCCACCTCGCTACCTGGGCGCGTGATAAATCTGCTGGCGCTCATAATCTATGTGATTCCAAACGTGATGTATGTGAGCGTGAACTTTGAATTATGACCCGAGCGGAGGCTCGTAAATCTCCCTCCCAAACTCTCTCCGAGTATTCGCTCTCACACTCGCGGCTCGAGTTCGCTCATAAATCTCCCCAAACTGGAGCTGCAGCCCCTTCCCCCTTCTTTCCCTTCCTTCCCCACTTCTTTCCCTTCCTTCCCCCCTTCCTTCCCTTCCTTCCCTCCTTTCTTCCCTCCTTCCTTCCTTCCCTCCTTCCTTCTTTCTTGTCTCTCTCTTCATTTAACTTCCACAAACACGTGTGGAGGCAACAGGAAAGGAGGCGAAACCAGCATCTTTTCATCAGCTGATGCTTTTACATGAACAAACATTTGGATCTCGCTGTTCTGTATCAATAAATCAATCAATATTGGATCAATGAATCCATGATTGCGTTTCCTGGTTTGTCAAACTGAGGTATAAAGAGTGTTACAGGGTTTGGTGGGGCAGGGCGGAGCTGCTTAGCATGCTAACTTCTTAGTAATATTAATAATAATTATAATGACACAAAAATATGTCAAAACTGGTATTCAATCACTCTCTGTTGTCAATTTTAGTAAATTTTCATTTTTATTAAACTTTATCGAATCGAAAGGTGATTGAATCTTGTCGTGTTTGCTCACAATGATGAAAATGTTTGTGAGCTAAATAAGGTTTGACACATTTTTGATGCTCAATTGCTAAATAATGATTTTTTTCTTTTTCTTTTTTGGCTGTGATCTGAGTGTCTTTGGCGACGGCGCCGCTGCCGCAGATGCTGGCGTGACGGCGGCGTGATGGCGGTGTCATGGCGGCGTGTTTTCCTCGCTCGCTCTCAGCGGCGGCGTCCAGAGTGACGGGACAAAAGCGTCGCCTGCCATCGTTTCCTGCCTCTCCCTAATTAGCGAGTTAGCATGAGGTGCAAAAACCACAGACGGCCTGAAATAGACAAACAAACATGGCCGCTCCCGCACGCTTCTCTCACCTGCAACAGGAAACAGGCGCCGTCCTCCTGTGGAGCCGCGCTGGGTTCACAGCTTACAGCTAATGAGGTGTCGAGGTGGGCGGGTCCCAGGATAGCCACGCCTCCAAACCTCCGCCCAGAGGCTGGAGGATGGATGGATGATGGATGATGGATGATGGATGATGGATGGTGGATGATGGATGATGGATGATGGATGATGGATGATGGATGGATGGATGGATGGATGGATGGATGATGGATGGATGGATGGATGATGGATGATGGATGATGGATGATGGATGGATGGATGGATGGATGGATGGATGGATGGATGGATGATGGATGGATGGATGGATGGATGGATGATGGATGGATGGATGGATGGATGGATGGATGGATGATGGATGGATGGATGGATGGATGGATGGATGGATGGATGGATGATGGATGATGGATGATGGATGGATGGATGATGGATGGATGGATGATGGATGGATGGATGGATGGATGGATGGATGGATGGATGGATGATGGATGATGGATGATGGATGATGGATGATGGATGGATGGATGGATGATGGATGATGGATGATGGATGATGGATGGATGATGGATGATGGATGATGGATGATGGATGATGGATGATGGATGGATGATGGATGAGGATGATGGATGGATGGATGGATGATGGATGATGGATGATGGATGATGGATGGATGGATGATGGATGGATGGATGGATGATGATGGATGGATGATGGATGATGGATGATGGATGATGGATGATGGTGATGATGATGATGATGGAGATGATGATGATGATGGTGATGATGATGATGATGATGATGATGGTGATGATGATGATGATGGAGATGA
>CAAKHG010027837.1:26909-42410 GCA_901007715.1 Dactylopterus volitans | reverse complement strand
TTCGTGTGGGGGGGGGGGGGGGGGGGGGGGGGGGGGGGGGGGGGGGGGGGGGGGGGGGTTTCGCCTGCTTCGCCCTTCACCTGTGACGCCTCCCCGCTTCGCCTCCGACCACTTTTCTTTCAGGTAATTTGTGTTTGCGCCCGGGCCTTGCGGGGCTCCGCTTGTATCATTTAGGCAAACAGCGCCCGTCGGTCGTGTGCCATTTTAAAAGGTTCAGCGGAACGCGCAAGGCTATAAAGGGGAAGGTCAAGTTAATTTGAATTCAACAGAGGACATATTAACGTTTGCGGGCCTGCGAGGGGATGTCAAAAGGCTAAGAGTCTTTTTAATTTTATGTTTCACTGATCCGACGTGCGGGACATGACCTGTTGACGGAGGCTCGAGAGCAACGCAGGATATTTGCAGCCGGCGAGCTCGGGCAAAAGCGAGCCGGTCAGAAAGGAAAGGTGACTCAAATTAATATTTCTCAAAACCAATTACACGGCAACGGTCTCGGAGTCCATAAACTCATCTGACACTGAAAGTTCACTGCTGACCTTGGAAATTGTGGTTTGATTTAAAAACTCTTATCAGAAGAAAATTAGACTGTTTATTGTGAACTCTCTTGATCAGGAGATGAGAGCAGAATTAAAGGGAGAATTCGTTCCTTTTCATCAGTGTTGATGGTGACTGCAGCCAATAATCTCCTTGATTCTTCTGACTCTTCTGACACCACTGACATCACTGCTGACATCACCGGTGTTCAGGAGGAAGTCCAGGCCATTTTAGCTTGGATGTGCGGGCTCCTCCTCCGAGTAGCTCATATCCCAACTGTACAACAGCTGATCACACCGGAGCTGTTCAATCCGCAAACATATTTATCTGCATCTTCTGTCCTAAAGTGACCCCGAAAACAGGTTTCCCCTCCATCATCATGTTGTATCCTCCTGTTCTTTAGATGCCCCTTCTAGAGGAGCGAGGAAACCCTCCCGCGTCCTCCAGAAGCCACAAATAAGGAATCATGAAAAGCACTTTCTCTTCTCCACGAACTAGGAAGGGTTTTGGGATCATAATCTTGCAAGCAGTGCATCCTGGTACACGTAGGTACTGGCTTGACAGCCCCTCAGCAGTATGACTACATTTACCAGCAATACTGATTGGACATACATGTGCAAAGTCGTGATTTTCCCTTTAACTCCCGTCATACACACCCTTGTATGGCATCAGGGCATCTAGCTGAAACCCTCGGAGACACATGAGCGGCAGCCAGATTCCAAACCCGCGACCCTCCGGCCGCTAGGCAAGTGTGCCAACCTCTGAAACCCTCACAAAAACCGGATTCCCGTGTCCTTCATCAGCAGACTGAGGTTGCTTATTTGTCATCTGTTTTGTGATGCAACTAGCCAAAACTTAAGCAGATGACTTTTCCAGATATCACGCAAATGCACACCAGGAAACATCCAAAGAAGAGCAACATCTGGAAACCGGACGACACCGGAAACTAGTGAGAGGGGATGAAATGCATGCGATCGTTCACAGAGCGACCCGGCAGAAAAACTCTAATTGCACGATTTTTCTTTTTCATTCGTCTTCTGACTTATGTGTTATCATTTTTGATCCCATAAATCAATATCGGCCAAATGGATGAATAGTTTCCTAAAACACCGTGTCTCCTGTCCTCTGAGTGATTTTTCCAAAAAAAACTTTGGGCTGTAATGAAAAGCTGGCGCTCGCTCGCTCGCTCCGCCGGTCGGCCTCCCTCTCTGACTTTGTTGTGCGCTCCGCCTGAGAACACTTGGACGGCGTACAGTGTCTGCTGTTTCCAAACGCAGCCGCCGGTGCATTTCCACCTCCAGTTAAAAGACTTTTGGTAACAGCAGCGAGCGAGACAGGGGTCACATGAGGGGAAATCGATCCACTTCCTCCAAAACATAGAAAGTGGCTTACCGTTCCATCCCCAGCGGGAAACACAAATCCATTCACTTGTGCTCTCTCTATCATTCCTTCCTTTCTCTTTCGCCAGCACCTCATTTTTTTTTCGGCGCTCCTCCTCTTCTATCCGTCTCTCTGAACTCCCCGCCCTTCCTCCTCACATCTAAAGAAAAATCTGCACCTGGGAGCCTTTTGAAAGCACCTGACTCCTGTGAAGTTCAGAGGAGAAGTATGTACCATCTCCTACGCTTGTTTCCACCTCTTTCTAAAGTGTCTTGGGGGAACGGGGTTCAGGTACGGAGGCTGCGAGGATAGATGGAGTTTCACATGAGTGAGAATCGACTTGCTCGTCATCCCTACCCCGAAGATATAAATCAGTCCAAAAGTAATGAGACGTCAAATCGCCTAATTCCTTCTTATGAAAATGTTTTCAGTAAAAATAGCAATAATTGGCAGCTATGGGCTGTTACTTTCTGCTGAGGAAAACATTCCATCTGGTAATCACAGTTATTTCAGAGTGGGATATTAAAAAAAAAAAAAGCAGTGATGCAGAGCAGTTGAACTGCACAAGCATTAGACACAGATCCAGTAATATGAGGTCAGCTGACTTGCTTTGTTATTTCACAAAATGTGCTTTGTGCAGAGACATAAGATAGCAGAAACTGGTCAACCCGACGATTTCAGCCTCGTTTGACGGATGGAAAAAAAATGGACCAAAGAGGCAAGAAAAATGTGCAACATATTGCCATATTTCCATGTATGTCGATGTACGAACGGAACAGTGTGCGTCTCGATGCCGACCCCAGTGAGAAAACATAAACATGAGGCATTCGAGATTGCAACCTGTGTTTCCTGTTGTAAATGGCAAAGTCACAGCTGCAAACCACATACACACATATACGTGTACACACACACATACACACACACACATACACAAAAAAACATCGAAGAACTCATTCAAACACACAGCAATCAAATTTGAAATTACCCATCCCGTCAAGCTAATGAAGCTCCATCTGGCTCTGACCTTTGGAGCGAAAGATAGAGGAAGAAGCCCATATTTTCCTCCAACTGTCAAATGGAGTATTGATTTTGATGAAATTTTTGGATGAGTTTGCTGCTGTGCTGTTTTGTTCTGCACTTTCCATCAAAGTTGTATTGTCTGCAGAGGTTCTACGCTCCGGCTCGTGGACTGCACACCAAGAGAACCCGGCGCTGCAGCAGCCGGGCATGCAAAATGCAGCGTTTCATGTGAACCAGTGAATTTTATCACAGAAAAACCTGGCAGACGCTGAAGCCCAGATTTAGACCTTGCAGGCTGATGCAGATTGAAAGCCACCGCAATTTGGCATGTCATTTGCAAAGGCGCATGCTAATTACATGGTAAACACCGCATTTGCCTTCTAGCTGCATTTTTTTTTGCAAAAGAAGACGAGCTTATTAGGTGCATTTAAGTGGCGGGATATGTCAAAGAGCAAAGAAAAATCAGAAATTAGAGATGCAAACTTAAAGCGATTGGAAGGGCTTCAGGGTTCCATTTGTGCTGAAAGGATCTTGCTTTGTCATTCTTTGTTTGATTTCATTCAGCTCATCATGCTTGGCTTTCCCTCTTAATCTACAAAGCGCGCACTGTTCAAAGCCACGGAATTTTCGGTTGCTGTTTTTCAGCTAGCTGGCCGGCTAGCTACGTGCAATGATGAGCTTTCTGTTTAAAAACCAATTTGCGAATTCTAATGAGGTAACTCTTCGGCCAGTCATATTTGACCAATTTATGTGTGACGCGAAAGAAAAAGAAAAAAGAGTCTTTCATGACAACACACTGTCATGGGAAGTACATATTACCAGCTGCACACTGTTTCTGTATCTGTGACTCAAAAACATTGAAATTTTTGTTTTTCCATTCTCTTTACATCAAGTTGATCTTAAACACGACCTAAAAAAAAAGAAAAAAAAATTTAACAACAGAACCCCTAAGTCCCCTCAAATTCCTTTGTTTCTCCCCTGTTATTTATACATCAATCGACCATAACATTAAAACCTGGATTATCCTCATATTTTAGTCATCCCACTGCCAAGCATTGGTGTGACCAAATTTTAGGGACACCTCTCAGTATAACCCAGTACAGTTCAACAGCATCACAAATCACAGTGCCAAAAACCAACACCTGAAAGGAGAATTTATTGCAGGTCTGCTGCATTATTTTCTATGGTAAACATGCAGTGGTTTTAATGTTGTGGCTGATCGGAGTACAACCCAAAGTTTCAAGGGTCATTGAACTACTCACAACATTTGGTCTGACAAAAAAAGAAGGGGATAAAAACACTTATTTTTGATGGCTACTTCAAAGATTATTATTGCACCTTTGAAAAGTTAGCAGAGGTGGAAGTTTTTTTTTTCTTCTGTTCTTTCTTTACTGAGTGTCAAAGAGCAGAGTGCATTGGTTTTAAAAGGGATTGAGGAAACCACTCTTTTTTTCCCCTCTCCTCCTCCTATTTTTCCTGCTTTCTTGTTCCTCTTGCTCATTTCTGGGCTCTGATGGAATACTAAGAAAACAAGATCAAGGCCAAGCTGAGATACTCAGGGACTGACAGAGGCCCCAGGCACTGTCGGAGAGGCACACTTAAGCCAACAGAAAGATAAAGTGGTTTTGGGAACGAGTGGAAGCCCAATCAGCCATTCTCAACCCACAAAGCCTGCAGGTGCAAAGGTGACACCAGTGGATTTCTCCATGGTGGCACATTTTTGGAAGTCATCGCCATGTTACTGTTGTTCCCGGAACATATGGTTTAATTCTATCCTGATGCTCCTGGAATAACACCAACACACTGCTGTCAGAGAAGTCATTTTGGAGGGACGGGTCACTGAGGAGGGAACGGAGGGGTTGTGTGATCCAATCTCTGACATTTCTACCTGACCCCGACTCCGGCTCTGCTGCAGCAGCGAGGTGGCAGCCACCGATTCACAACAGTCAAGCGGGCAAGTCAAAAACAGGTGATGCCGTCGCGAGTCGACGCCAGTCAACCTTGGCGAGTCGCACCCTAAAAAACTCAGGGTTCTGTCGCATTTGATTGATGTTATTGATAAAACTCATCCGCCGTACATCGTTCCTTCCTTAAAACTGGCGAATGAGTGTCCATCAGTGCCCACTGATTTGTGTCAAGGGGTTGGTTTGATCTGCTAATTCGCTAATGACACTGATTTTAATTTTCTATTTTCATATTGATGTTGGTTGTTGGTTTGTGGAATGACATTCGACCGACATTATTTGTTCGCACCCCTGTGTGCATTTTCGTCACCTAGTCCAGCACCTTGAACATTAATCCACATTCAATCATTTTTGTCAAACTTTACTATTGTTTTGCAAGCAACAAATCACATCTTGTAGGGGCATAAAAAAAAAAAGAGCCAATTAAAGTAATATGCCAAAGCACCGGCACAGCAAGCTCCCATCCTGGGTGTTACAGACGCTCCATCTCTTTAGAAAAAAGCCCAATTATCATCTATGAAACTATGGAAAAGCTCCTCCAACTCCCGCCGCCCCTTCTTCGATTTCTCTCTCAGCTCCACCGGTCGAGGCAGTTGGCCACCAACCGTGATTCCGGTTCTGAGGCTTCCTCTCGTCTCGGGGACTTTTTTTCCCCCACTTTTTTGTTCCACCAAATTCCTGCTCATGAAAGTGATGGGTCTCTGTGAATCTGTAAACAAGTGTGGACGAGACCATGAAAACTGCCTGGGGATAACTTCTGTTCCTATTTCGTGGGTTCATAAATATTATGAGATTGAATTAAAACTACCGTGATAGTGCGCAAAGATCAACGACACAAACTGAGCAAACTGAATGAAAAAAGAATATCTGGGCTCACCAATTCATATTATTTCCTAATTCCAAAACAAAATTGCAAGATGTCCAGGAGATATTAAATTGATGTCTTTTGGACATCTGTGCTCATAGAAATATGCCACATATACATCTTTTATTTATCCAAGTAAAAGCCTCATTGAGATTCAAATCTTTTCCTGGTGTGACCTGGCCATAAAAAAATAAATCCAGCCAGTACGGGGTGCAGGTACAGTTTCTAAAATGGCATTGCAAAGAACATTAGAAACGGCCACATTGACCAAGTTTCCTACTTGATCCCCCATGATTGACTTAGACGCCCCCAGGGAGATCAGCTCCGACAATTTCATAATGATGATGCCACAATCAGGTGAACATATTGACTCAACGCCATCCTCTCATGCAGAAATGTATCTAATTTGAAAAATCTGCCTATTTCTGGTCATCCTCGCCAAAGGTCCCTCGTTTAAGAAAATCACAGGCCTCGACTGGCAAGTATTTCTCTGTGGAACACCCGGCAGCCTGCAGCCGTGTCAGCCGCGGCCATGGACACGGCTGGTCCACAACGGGCCGAGGGGTCCTCTTGGCAAAGCCACACAGCAGGGCTGACTGGACCCACCTGTCAACACAGTCAGGGATTAGAGGACGTATCAATCTATGGCTGCACAGATCCCCTCATCTGCTCCGCGGATCTTTCATTTTCCCACCTTTACCTTCCAACCGTCTGCTCTCGATTGTGCCATCTTTTCCTTTAAACCTGCCAGCTCTTTTTTTCTCTAATCAGCCCGGCTTCGCTTGGGCATTGCTTTTGCCGAGAGGGGACGTTGCGACCGGTGGGCATTCATTTTCTGCTGCGAGCCTTTAATTCTGCCCAGCTGGAAAAATAACTTTGATTCCCCCTGAACTTTATATCTTGTCATCAGAAAAAAAAAAAAAAAAAAAGACAACTCTTGGGCCGTACTGGCAGCTTTCTGCGTTATGATTAATATTTGGACTGCGATGAATCCATCAGGACCCAAGAGTTTCCCAGTGCAGGGTAAGTTCAAAACTCAAAAGCAAAGAATAAAACTGTCCTTTAAGCACAAGCCGTGATGCCACATGAGCAGCTTCATATCCCCTACTCGTAACTTGCAGTAAAAATAAAAACGCGAGTCTAAAGGGTACATTTGGGCTATTACATGACCGAAAAAAACAGAGCAATCCTGCCTCCAATTTGCAGTGCATTAATACACAAGGGAACATAAAAAAGGTATAATCACATGTTGTGAAAGCCCTCAACGGTCAGCGAGGCAAATTGATCAGCCTTGAATCATAATTCCACTAAAAAGGAACAAAATAAAAAAAAAAAAAGGTTAATCTCTGGGAATGTAAATGGCCTACAGTTCACTCACCCTTGTACTTGGGCGCCTTGAATCACGTGGCCACGCACATTTCAAATGAAGTGAGGTGGGGTACTTTCCATAAAGGCACAGCCGGAGCTGGAGATTAGTTTTTTCAGAGAAGAACAACAAGAGACTGAATAAAAAGGGAGAGGGCAGAAGAATTAGGAGGAGGATTACAATGAAGGGGAGGGAAATGAGGACGATCAAGAGGTGGAGGAAATTAGGGGGAACAGTCACAAGGAGGAGGAGGAGGCGGTGGAGAAGGAGCGGTGCAAGGGGAAGTCGGCTGCTCTGCCAAGTGTGGAAAGAGCAGCGTTCCCTTTTTTCATAGCGACGTCCCTGACCTTGAAAGGACAAGGGGGTGGGAGGGAAGTGGCGATGGGTTGGGGGGGGGCAACAGTATATCTTCAGAGCATGTCATAATCCCCCCCTCACACACATTCACACACACACACACACACACACACACACACACACAGTCGTGCATGGATCTTTCATAGCACACGGGCTAATAACACGAACCGTATGAAATCCAGCACAGCGAGGAGTGCGGTGGGTGGCGCTGTGGCGTGTCAGCAAGTACATCCAGGGTGGGAGGAAAAGAAAAATGGATGGATGGATGGATGGATAAATTTCATTTTCACTGAGCTCTCAACGTTTTACCATTTCGAACAGGAGTGAGGAATTTCAAGCTGAATTCACCCTTTTATATCCAAATTTGAGTCGGCTCACCGGGCGTCTCTGAGAACTCAGAAATTAATCAAGCACGGCATTCAACCACTAAAGCCAATTTTTCGGTTCACCTAAAAAAAAAAAAAAACATAATTTGACATCTTAATCAAGAAATAATAATTTGCTTTGTGATTTCTGTTTTTCTGTTTCTTTTGTAAAACAGTAAATTTGAAACTTTGCGGATAACAATAACAAATATATTTTAGCATGAAAAATATCAGCTTGGTGGAAGAGCTTCCACTAATGGCGGATTAACCATGACAGAAACATCAAAACTGGTTTTGGGAATTAGCAATGCTGTTAATTTTGGGCAGCTGTGGCATAAACCTTCCAACGGGTCATTGGGTGGTGGTCTAATAAATTTGTTAAGCTCTGTATGTATGGATTTATAATATATGTGGGCTTGCGTGTGTATTCGTATGACCTGTGCAGTGAAGTAACATTCAGTGCTGCATATTGTTCCGTCCTTGCAACATGTCTCAGATTAATTAAAGCGTTTTAAAAGTTATTTGCCCGTTTTTATCTTTATATCTAGACTGGAACAATTTTCGGTGGCTCAGTTCTTCCCGAAGTTTCCTTATGTACTGAACAAACGAGCCGCCCTCCAAGCTGGACACTTAACATTGGTCCCCAAGTGCTTCCAGCCCAGAGATAAGTGTGCAGGGACTTTCTACAAGATGCGACTCCGTAAAGAGATGCTCCAAAAACATTCATAATTTCCTGATTATATCACGCAGTGTCCCTGAAAACCCCATCACACATCAGTGGTGGTCAGCGGGTCACGCCGCAATACTTCATCCTCATTTTCCAAACAAGCCTTGACACCTTCCATTTACATCATCATCAATCCCCGTTGTAGCCCTCGTGCTGATGTTCCCACCCCTCCCACTCCGCCGTCTCAGAGTTTTCACTGGAGCTACTTTCAGCCAAATAAATATTCCAGGCACAGCGTGTAAAGCACAATTTCCTATCTGCAACACTTTGCTGTGTGAATCATCCAGTGTAACTTCATATATCTGGAGAGAGAGTTTGGCTGTTGGACTTGTAAAATTCAGCGCTACAGCCATTACTGCAACTCTCCGCTCACCTCAGCTACGCTGAGGAAATGTCAAAACCCGCAAAGATACAACCAAACTAGACACGGCGGATGAATGTATTTCACGGGAGCAGAATAGAATGGAACATACTTCTATTCCCAGAGGGATGACGCAGTTAACCCTAGTTCCACTACAAAGAGTGCACCTGATGTGCTGTTCACTTTATAGCTAATTTTCAACCCCTGACCCGAGTTGGGCTTTTACATGAACAACGAAATCAGCAGAAGAAAATCTAAGCGATCAGCAGCTCAACCACGCAACACAATCAAATACATATACGCAGTCATCACAGCAACCCTTTAAATGACAAACATCCTAAAACTGCATGACACAGTGCAACAGCGTGGACACGGTAAAACCAGCACGACAAATCAGCAACCAGAACACCGTGCAAGGGAGATGGAGCCTCCATCGAGTGGTGTGTGTTTGACATTTCTGTGTAAACCGTTTCTCCCAGTGTATCCTGTCCCCCACAGTTCACTTGTTTTTGTTTTTTTGTTTTTTTTTTGTTTTTTTTGTAAGTCGCCTGGTTACCTCACTTTCTGGACTGTTTATGGACTTTGGATTTTCGCCTGCCCCCTCGTCGGCTGTGTTTGCTTGGTTTTTGGATGCAACGCCTCCACAGTGAGGGCGCTGGAACACCCATGAGGACCTGCTGCTCTCAGCCAACATGTTTTCCCAGATGGTCCACCTGAGGGAGCAGGTGTCTTCGGCTGCGGAGCAGGTGCTGAGCCGCGGTGTGCTGGAGATGCAGCACAGTGTGGCGCGCGCGCGGACGCCGAGGCATTAAATTTGAGGGCGGGCGGGGACGTTCGGCTGCAGAAAATATGACATCGACCGTGGCGTGAGCACTAAATGTTTGGTGGGATAATTCAAAAGTTCCAAACTGAAACACTTTATTAATCTTTTAGAAAGAAGCAACAGCCAGTGACAAAATGACAGCACACAATGACAAATTTCATTTCATTTATGGCTGTGTTGTCCTTACCGTGGGTATGATGGCCCCTTCTTGGGTTCCACAAAGTGCCTCAGTTTATTAGATGTCTGGCTTGTTACATTTTTTTATTAGAATTCCCATGAAATTCCCCTCAGTGCATGAAAAACTTCACAAGTTGAAAACTGCATTTTTAACAGCGGCGCTGCACAGCGAGTCTCACATTTTATTCTTTTAGATTTTTTTTCCCTTTTTTTTTTTTTCATTGAGCTTTAATTAACTCAATGAGGGCTCGGTGTCCTCTGCATGATATCACCCAAAGGAAAGATTTCACACTCAAAGGCTCTGAATGTCTCTTTAACCACATTAAGTTGTGAAATATTCCATCTATCCATCCATCTATCCATCCGTGGTCACATACGCTCACGCACACTCACATCTTTAGGCTAAAGGTGTGTGCATTTGCTTTTCATTAGAATAAGTAATGGGAGTGGTTCCCCACCCTTAAAATGCCATTAGCCTCTGCATACTCCGCCGTCCCTCCCCCATCCTTTCTCCCCTCTTTGCCCTTCCCAATCCAAAGCCGAGCGCTGTGATTAGCTTTATGGAACGAGGGCTGAGGGCGGAGAGTAAAATGCTACAAATGATATTACTTTGAGCCTGAATAAGCATACGACACATGACATTATCATCATACGGGGATGGAGACACTCCGGAGAAGGGATGCACACAGAAACCCCATCACCAACACCACCACCCCCCCACCCACCACCCCTCAGCTCCTCACTGATTGGAGGATACAGTGAAAGAGGTTCCCTTCCTGCCATATCAGCAGTTCATTTCACTAGGCAAACAACCCCCGTTCGCCATGGAGATACATATTTAATCAAAGATACACTGTTCAGTATCTTGGAGGATCTTCAGGTATAAATCGAAGGTAATATAACTAATAACCCCAAACTAAGAATTAATGCATTTTCATGAGCATAGAATGAGTTACATGTATCTACATAAAGGAGCAAGTCCTTCTGCACGGAGGGTTCGCACCAAAAAATTGTACAAAGCTGTAATTGTTTAAACCTGTTCAATTAAACAAACAAACAAACAAACAAACAAACAGACTTTCACCTAACGTTGTGGAGGAGTGTGAAGTATCGGTTAAGGAAGAATTTGAAGGCACATTTGATGTAGTGAAACTCCTGCACTCTACAGAGATTCCTTCTCGTTGCTTTTGCCAAAGATGACGAGTTGTAATGTAACCAGTTGATGCTTTCTGCCATGAACAAGCCAGTGGAGGGTGTTTTGTTGTGCACCCCCGGCCCCCTTCGTTGATTACAGTTGCAGTTAAGTCCACCAAAGCATTGTTTATACCAGCTGATCAAGCTAAATCTGGGAAACGGGGGAGGCGGTGATTATGGGGCGGGGCCTCAGAGAGGAGGCACAAAGAGGTAAGCTAAGGAAGCTTTGTCCAAACAACCGTGAGCAGAGGGCTTTTGCACAAAATCTACAATCCTGGATGAGCTATGAAGGAATCCGAGGCAGCAGTGAGAGCACAGTGTTTATGCGTATCGCAAACACTTAGCAGTGGCAAACGTCAGGTAAATAGAAATAAATTTGAGAGCTACTTCCACTTCCTCCGGTAACCATGTGTGACCTCTCCCACTATTTTGCCGCAGGCCTTCGCATGCAGGCGCTCACTTCATGGTCTGTGGGAAAATCCTGGTGAGGCCGACCAATTATTTCCCCCTTTCCTCACTGTGTTTTCAGCAACTCTCGCATACGAACAAAACTCCCCTGCAGGAGCCGGTGATGCGGGACGCGAGCGGTTGCTTGTGTGATGAGTTTGGGAACCAAAATTTGACAGCAGAAGCACCATTCGCCGATGTCCATCGCAAGATGTCACTCAACTGTACACCGGACTTAGAAAATAAACGGCGACAGAGCGGTGATTTTTGCAGGAGACCCTGCAACGCGAGAGCCAAAGAGGAGCAAGTCAAGCACTTTTCAACTTTGAAAAGGCCTAAAGTTTCTTGTTTCTGTCTCAAATTTGGCTCATTTCAGGTACGTATGATTGCTTCGACATTGATTTTGATGGTGCTTGTCACGCAATCAAACGCCGCGATGATTTATGCCTCGTGCCCACCAAAGCATTTTCAAAAAACTTACACCGTTTTCAAGCGCGGGACCACATCCTGTACACAATAGCATTCTTTCATTATTGATTCCGTTTACCCTGTGGAGGATTGCACGGAGCCTGGCGCCAATCCCCGGGCTGACATTCGCAATTTAGAGTCTTCAATTAACCTCACCTGCATGTGTTTGGGTCTGTGGGAGAAAGCCGGCGCACACAAAGGGAGGCTACGCGGGCGCGGTGAGAACGAGCAAACTAATCATGTTTAATATTTTGATCGTAAGAACACGCGAAGCACGCACACATGCGCGCGCGTGAGATGATGCAGTTAAGATGCAGGACCATGCAATTTTCATTTTAATAGAAGCATTTAGGAGTGGCCGACTTCAGGAGGAAACAAACGAGAAACGCAAACGAAAACATGCAGGCAGACGAAAAGAAAACAAAAAGTGGATGCGCCGAGATGATATAAATCCTCATGGCTGATGCATTTCTGCAGCGTGAGATGGAGGTGGAAGAAGTCTCAGGTGGGGCTGATGTCGCATGCTCCTGCGACAAGCTAACATGAGTTTGGTTGCTTTCGCAGGTTCCTCTTCAATATTCCATTTGTGATCAATTAAGATTATCTCTTTCAGGCGTTTTTAATGAGTTTATTAAAAATGTGTACATATTAAAATAATTTCACGATAACGGGTGGTTAAAGCAGAAAACACATTGGCCTGTGTGTGCGCGCGCGTGTGAGAGTGTGTGTTGAGGTGAGCGTGCATCCCTTAAAATATGCGTGCAAATATGTTTCACGTGTGAAATATAGTTTTACAACTGTTTTTCACGTGAAAAACAGCCCACGTTTCCGCCACAAAGTGTGTGCATTTGCATGGGAGTGCGTGTGTGCGTGTGTGTGTGTGAGTGCGTGTGTGTGTCTTTAATCCCTTGCAAGTGTGCCTGTGCATGTAAACATCCTGGCACGTAAATGCACTAATCTGTTCGCCTTCCCTGGTAATTACGCTGACTAACGAGCAAAGCATGGCGACGGGGCGAAGGAAAGACAGAGGGGAGGACAAGAGATGGAGGGATGAAGGGAAGAAACCGGACAGATGGTGCAAGAGGAGAAAAGTTTGGACTTGAGCATCCACATGACTGCAGTGTGTTAAATGTAGCTGCGGAGGCCTGTGTGTTAAATATCTACACTGAATCTGCCTGTGTGTGTGTGTGTGTGTGTGTGTGTGTGTGTGTGTGTGTGTGTGTGTGTGTGTGTGTGTTCATGTTAGGGCCAGATGCCCACAACTAACAGCCCATCTGTGAGGAGAACCCTGCCAGACCACTAATCAGGCAATCCATCACCTCTCTACCTGCCACTGGCCATTACTCGGGAGCCACTCACACATACACACCAACAAACACATGGGCACACACACGCGCATTCACTAACACACACCAGCACACAGACACACACACACAGGTTTTTCCACAAATTTATTTACACTCCTGTCCTCTGCATGTACATGTTGGGGGAGTTTAGATGTCCTAAAAGCTGGAGGTAAACAAACCAATGGGGAAAAAAATTGCCTAAAAGTGCCTAAAAATGCTACTCGCCACCACTTAGCTCGCATACACACTCACACATGCGCGGATAAGTATGGTGGTATCATAATGCTGAATCATATCTCCAAAAAAAGTCGATTTTTTTTTTTTTTTTTTTACATGCTGCTGCAGCCAGACGCCACAGATCAACTACAATCAATGTAAAAGGGCGAAAGCATAACAAAGCTTCACTTCTAGGGCATTTTATAAAGTTGATATCATAAACCAAATGTTTTTTATTTTTAATCAGTAAAAATCAAAGTCAAAAAGGAGCATTGCCAACATTCATCGAGTAGCGTTCTTTTGCCGCGACAGGTGTCATTTGGAGATGATGGCGGATGATCTGCCGTTGCAACGTTCCATTTTAAATGCGCAGCCCATCATATCCAGACGTTTCCCCTCTTAGCTTGCAGGTCCGCACTTGCCGGAATGTGATAGGTGCAAGCCTTCCCTGAATAAATATAGTTTGGTTTACTTGGGGAGGGCAAAAAAAATCTGCTCAAAAACCTTCAGAGCAGAACTGAATTAACGTCGGCTAATTCTTTGTGTAATGTTAAGTCTCCTTATCTGTCCATTTTTGGAATTTCAATCCCTCTCACATGTTTTTTTTTTTTTCTTCTCCGAGATGAAAGCAGAAGGAGCAGCCGATGTGTAATGAGCTCCTCAATTATCCCGGGCTACACACATACACACACAGAGTAAAACCCACCTGTGTCAGTATATATGCAGTATGTGTGTGTGTGTGTGTGTGTGTGTGTGTGTGTGTCTGCCCGCGGTGACGACGGCACGATACGCTGTCTGATCGCTGCCGTGGAGGCAGGAGGGATTTTATCTGGCTCTGAATGAGACACCATTGAAACCAAACGCAGCACCGGGTTGCCAACAAACACACACACACACACGCAAACACAGACGCTAAGCCACACACACAGAAACACATATCTGTGTACGCATCCCTGACTGTGCGAACGCTACAAATCTGCACAGGCAAAATGCTCGCAAATGCAATATTTTGTGCGCAAACCTGCACAAAATGTTGCATAGACTGACCCAGACTGGCCCATCGGCCCCTGAAGCGCCATCCAATCGCTCAGGCCCGTTCACGCGGCAACGTTTTCGGGCGAAGACGCGCAGCTTTAGTTGCGTCGTGTCTGCCTTTCTACACGTTTTCAGGCGCCAGGAGCGACGTCACGTCTGCGGTCTTGTTCTCAAAACGTTGCCGTCTGCACGTGGAACTATTTTGCCAACGGCAACTGACGACATGACTGAACGCTGTTGTGTCAACGGGGCCCGAGCGTGGGTCCAGTCAAGATTTAGCTTGAATGTCTGATCGTTCAGTCTCGCTTGGCGCGACGAAACGACTCAAAATGTGGGCGATATCGCATTTTCAGGGATTCTAGGCGGGAGAAGTCCAAAAGCTTTTGCTTGCCAACGAGCACCTGGCTATTTTCAGGCTAATTTCACTACTTTGACTTTTTGGCTGTTCGTCATTCCCCTCCCCGACCACCCACCAACCAAGAACTCTTCTGTGACTACTCGACACCTTGTCTCACAGAGAGGCGGGAAGCATCGCTGGGAAATGGCGTGTTGTGCGGTTTATTTTAATATGTGGTGTGATCAGATTCAGTAAAGCAGCCGAGCCGACGGAGCTGCATGTAGATTGTGGCCGAGACTCGACGTGATGCAATTTCAGAATAATTTGTCGTGCAAATGCTTTGGCTCACGCACGAGCTGGCGAGCCCGGTTGGAAAGGTCAACCTTATTTCTGGCACCAAATTAATGTGTCTCAAAAGTGCAAATACCTGCCAATGAAGCACATTTCAGCTCCACAACGGGTGTGCGTGTGTGTGTGTGTGTGTGTTCTCGATAAACTGAGCGGAGGCTCGCTGGAAAG
>CAAKHG010027834.1:0-17253 GCA_901007715.1 Dactylopterus volitans | reverse complement strand
AATTATGAGATGGTCACTTGCACGGCATTGAAAAAGAAAACAACCTGAGTATTAAACGGGATAAAATAATTAAAAAAAAAAAAGCCACTGGAGCCTGTGTTTTGACGCAAGCTTTAATCAAGAGATGAGTTGAAAAAGATGACACTCGTGGTCACAGTCTGAGCTCCTCAGGCAGCCTAAAGCCTCCAAAGGCTTGATCATCTCAGGTCTTCTGCCTCAAGGGCCCCACCAGACTATCCCTGGTGGCCCTCTGGCTCATGCGGTATTAAAGATTGAAGATGAGAGGGGGACACAGACAAAGCTGGGCCTTTAAGGGTAAAGCCACAGTGACAGACATGAGTCTGAAACTGATGATGCTCTGCTTTCTGTGGGAGGAAACTTTGCCTTTCTCTTCAGTCAGTGATGCGCCATCAGGAGATTCAATTCTGACACCTTAATGTTCTTACCAATTACTACGAGTTTGATGACCACTGAGGGGAAAAACTTGGTGTCCTCAAATGGCTGCATTTCACAGATGCTACATTCTTAAATCTCACGAAACAACTGTGGTAAAGTCCTAAATCCCTCAAAAGCTACCAAGGACCAGATCCTTCCTTCTGAGACTGTTCAAGGATACACCTGTGTATCATTCGTGAGCATAAATCACCCACAATCCAATGTGCTTGTATCTGAGATGCACTGATGGCATCGCTGAAACTGAAATTGTAATTGGAAGTTTTTATAATTATATATATTTTTTACAGGCAGGAGAATAGCCCGTTATGTTAATAATATGTTCTTGATTTAAATAAATAATGGCTATTTGGAATTTTGCTCTGACATTTTAGGGAAGGTGAAGATGATTGGTTGCTTGTGTGCATCATCATCCCACAGTGAAGAGTCTTATTTTGAAAAACCAATTTGGTCACTTTGATGTCTCTTGAAAATCTTGATATACAGCATAAACCCCTCTGGAGAAAACATCTTAGTCTCAAGCATGAAATAATTTGTTGCTGCCGCATTAGTCTGCCTGAAGTTGACTTGTCGGGTTTGAGGTCTTGAATGGACAGAAAGTCAGCAGTGCTGCCTCTGTGGACTTTTGGGCCTCTATTTAAGTGGAAAATCAATAAATATATGTAAATTAAAACAATTTCCCAGTTTACCCTATCTACTGGCTTGGAGCATTTGTACTGAAGTGAAAATATGGTCTGCTTGTCAGTGACTCATCACAGAATTTAGAGGGCTGACGGTTCAACCTCTCAAAAGTTTTGACAAAAAAGTAAAAGC
Organism: Dactylopterus volitans; assembly: GCA_901007715.1. Classification (NCBI taxonomy): domain Eukaryota; kingdom Metazoa; phylum Chordata; class Actinopteri; order Syngnathiformes; family Dactylopteridae; genus Dactylopterus; species Dactylopterus volitans. The sequence continues at coordinate 15,987 of CAAKHG010027834.1, read as the reverse complement.
ACTATTTGCTTGAACCACTAAAAATACCATGTGAAGTGATGACTCACATTAACATGACGGGGAAATAAGAAAATGATGAAGTAGCAGTGAATGAGATTATCATTTCCACATTTTTAAACTTCTGGTCATATTTCGTGGGACATTGAAATGACAGGAATAATTCTCTGAAATGTGCCTGTTTCAAGTAAATGCAGGGAAGAAGAAAGTGGTTCCTTCGTTTGACAAGTCAAGAGCTAAAAATAAAAAGTAGACCCGTCGCTAAGTTATCATGTGACATGTAGATACTAATAAAATAAAACTTGAAATAAAAAATATTTCAGCTGCTGTCAATCATTGATTACTAATACCTGCACACTCACTGTTCCTGATTGTGTTTTCCAGCACCTCTCAGGGATCTGACTTACTGACAAAGCATTCTTAGCCATTAAGAAACCGCGTGTGTTGACTTACACCCTCTAGTGGCTGCAACTGTACCAGGACTCTTCACGTTTATCAGTTTTCAAAGTGAGCCTGAACGGGTTCAACGGTCATTATTAGTACAAACTAATTGTCACGGTGAAAATGTTAATGAGTGACTGCAAATACAACCAAGAACAATGAATGTCCTCATAAAGGGATAATCAGATGCCTGTATTCATAAAAATTTATGCTTTCTTTGTTTGGAGCCTCTTTATCCTGATATCTTGTTCTGATATCGTGTTGGAACAAAATAGTTACAAAAAGAGAGAGAGAGAGAGAGAGAGAGAGAGAGAGAGAGAGAGAGAGAGAGAGAGAGAGAGAGAGAGAGAGAGAGAGGGAGATGCAGCTATATTTAGTTGATTGCAACTTAGATTTAAATTTTTCACTTTTTAGAGATGCTGTTTTGTGTTCACACACTCTCCAGAGAATATTGAATACATTCCAGTATCCAGAAATAGCAAACTAACTACAGATAACAGCTATAGACAGTATGTAAAATGTAAATAATTTCAAGAACACCCACTTTTCTAATTCAAATTTTCAAAGTCAAAACAAACGCAATCACACTATGATTACAACTGCCTGTGCTGCTTTAATATGACATGGGCCTAAACAGATATAGTGCCATCGGGATTTACGTTTTCTCTTTCCAAAGTGATGAAGGTGCCTGATGAAAATGTGATAGGGCAGAGAGCACGCAATGACTGCAAGACTAACAGGCTTTAACTGTAAAATCACACAGAAATGCACCATGCATAGATGGGCGACGATAATGAAAATTAAAATATGTTTAAAATCGCAGAATTAGAATCTTTCCTCGCCTGCATAATGGTACACATCAGAACGTCAATGGCTGCCGACGGAACGTCAGCTGCCGCTGCATGCCTGGACGATGCCGGAGTGGGTGATAATGCAGTTACACTACGCAGCCAAAGACTGTGCTGCTATAACTCAAGCTATTTTTAATGCAGCAGTGTCTCTACATTTGATATTCCCTTGTGACACGCAAGCAGAATAGAGATTGATTTCTGCACAAACTGCAGCTTAATGAGAAAGCATTACAGTTGTAAGAGGAGATTTATTTGTTTTTATTACACCATTTATTGGCTTAAGTCTCTAGCTTAGGGAAGCCATCAAAAGCCTTGATGTGGCCTTGTTAGCTAAAGTCAAATACAAAGTTTGTGCACACTTTGATCAACTTAGTTTCACACTTACACGGCAAACTGAACTGACATTTGTGCCCGAGTTCAAAGTCACATCACGTTGTGATTTTGTGTGTGAAAGGGGACTTGTGTGTATTACCGACTGGAGGTAGTCCAGCAGCTGAGTGAGCTGAAACAGCCTGGTTGTAGGGGTGGTCTCTCCGCAGTGGCTGGTCAAGCGGTCCAGCTCATTGATGTAGGAGGTCCGCAGCTCATCAAAACAACGCTGGCTCTTAAGACCCTCCACCGGCACTGTGACCACAAAGCCAGAACACGACAATAACTCTCACACAACTTATCCACTCCGTCAAGTCCCCGGAGAGTTGTTGCTGTACTCATATTTCATTTGCTGAGTTCAACACATTATTTGAGACATCGTTCCCGGCAGACTCACTGATGCTGAAGAGGACCAGCGCCTTCATGCACAGGAACTCCTCTTGGGTAACTTTCAGCATGCAGAACCTTTGGGACAGCAGCTTCATCCGCACACAGTGTTCATACATAGTGGACACGTGCATCCGCTGGCTGGGAGGGAGGGACAGAAAAAAACAGCGCAAGAGAGCGGAAGGAGCACAAGGTGTGACAAAGAGATGTGAGAAGCCAAGAGAGGGTCAGACACAGAGAAGTATAAGGGGAGGGAGACAATTATGGGCGGCACAAACGGGAGAGGAGGAAAAAGCAGAAGAGGTGAGAAAAAATGAGTGAGTTGGATAATGGAAAAAAGGAACGGCAGAGAGGCAGAGAAAAATGAGGGTCGGCAACAGGGGCAGGCGTATCCATTACCATGCAGGTCAGAGGCAGCCCAATAGAGTGACAGAGGTCTAATGCAGACGGAATGAGTGTTTTGCTAATGTTGAGCGAAACACCAGCCAAGCGAAAGCAGCTTGAGGCTGGCGTTAGCCCTCTGAGCCACATTCTCCTTCTGCACTAGTTACTGATTTACAACATAATGAGCAAATTTATGGCTAATAAAGTACGTTTTCAATTCTGTGGAGGCTGTGACGCAAAATCAAAACTTGTCAAAGAGGAAAACAAAAACAAAAAAACAACCAACAGGCAGCTGTTGTTGTCGGGCTTGTGATGGTTTTCATAAGGATGAAACAGCTTAAACAATGAGAGGTGATCCCTCTGCGGCCACTTATGATATGCAAAAAAAAACAATACAAAAAAAAAAACAAAAAACGGGAAGAACAGAACAGACTTGTTTATCGTCTCATCTAAAAGACGCATGATTTTTGAGTCTTTCTCTGAAGCTCGTATTCCACTGTGATTTTCTTTGTCATCCTGATGACAAGCAAAATCTCACAATATTTGAACAACTCTACTGTCACCAAGATTATTACGGATGTTTAGGGCCACAAAAACTCTTTTAGGTGAGGAGAACACGCCACGTTTAAACAGACTTTTATCAATTTTGTTTAATTCAAACACTGAGGCCTCTGCAGAACTTTTCTGTGCAAACTGAAGTTTTTCTAATGACTCACTCATTGAAAACCAGGTCTGGAGCAAAGTAGAGCATGGAACTGTTAGTAAGGGTGTAGGACCTCCAGCCCAAAGCGAACACCATCACTCCCATCCATGACAACTGAATCACTGTCATCTGATCATCTACATGCAGGTCACGGAAACCTGTGAGAAACACTTATTTTCATCAGACTTTCAGCAGATATTAAATGATCATGTTTTATTAAAGCAATTCAAATGTCAAAAGAAATCTAATACCGGCAGAGAGAGTACACTGTGTGGCTCTTTGCAGCAACTCTCGGCTTACATATGAACATATCCCCCTCTAGTGGTTCATATTTGAAGAAGCTGGTTGACGTTGCACAAGGCTGGTTACAGTGGCACCAACTCCAGTTATCCATAATCAAATATGAATGTGCTCGCCTGGTTTGTCTGACCAGTTTTGACAAACATGAGACATTCTTTCTGACAGCTTTTAGCTCATCTTAAGTGCAGTAAACTGGAAGTGATCACAAAGTGATGATGCATTTTACGGTCAGATTTGCCTTCTAAATATCATTAACATCTCTTGCTCAATACCGCGGGCAAGCGACCTTGCAGTATTTGCTTGGCATGATGTAACTGAAGTGCATGTGCCTACTACATTAGGCTTAGCAAACAATGGCAGACATTTGCTGCACTTCACTTTGGTAGAAACACCTAGTACGAAGGAGTTTGTGGGATGAGACATTGGCTGAAGCGAGTTTACCTGGTATGGCCTTGGCCCAGCGCACCACAGTTACCAACTGACGTTCGCCAAGCTCATTGAGGCTGGTCAGCAGGGAGATGGAGCTGTCCGGCTTGGTGGGGTCATGTCCAGCATTGACCAGAGCTGGCTCAATGGCCTGGAGCACACTGGGCAGGGACAGGCAGGAGCGCACACTCATGGGGACTCCAACAGCAAAAGCCTGGGATGCTACAAAAAAAAAAATACACAATATGATAAACAGGCCAGCTATTCCTCCCAGAACTCTAATAAAAGGAAAAAAAAACATTTTATTGGCAGTGTGTGCTAAGATTTAATTATGAGTGACACTAATCCTCCCTACCTTGAGCCCCACCAACCACACTTCCATGCTCCATGATCAAATCTTTCTTCCCAATCCTCTCCCCCTTTTCCCCGGGCCCCCAGGGACCTGGTGGATACTCCTCCTCTCTGTTTCTGCTGCTCTGTCCAGCTCCTTTCAGCCTGCGACCTACAAAGACAGTTAAGGCAAATCTGACAAACAAAGGATTTAAAGTGAGATATATAAAATATTCAATTGCCTGTTGTTTTTGTCTGATTGTGTTTGACAGAGCACACGGCTGAGAAACACGCAAGTGGAATACTTTAAGTGAACACAGCCATGGAGCTGCTCTTTATCATAACCATGTGTGAAGGCTCTTGATCAGTGGCCACCGTGCAAACCCAAATGCACTTCTGACCTTTTCTAAAATGCATTTGATACACTGAATTTAAGCAAGAACACTTGATTGGTAGGTTCTGATCCAGGGCATGTAGGGTATCTGACCACTCTGACCCCATTTTTCAAATATAAACTGTACATACTTTCCCTCAGTCAGTCTCTTACTCTGCTCTCATGTTCAGTTCCTCACCTTTGAGGCTCATTCCTGACATGAAGCACCTCTTTAAACGACATGAAGCACAGTTCTTCCGCCTCAGTTTGTCGATGGTGCAGTCGTTCCGGCTGGCACACAGGTGATTTTGTTTACCTAGAGGCACACAAAAGTCCCTGGGGATGAAGAAGTGAGCTCAACAATACCTGGGCTTCCACTCAAAGCAACCCTATGTAGGAGTTTACTGATAACGCATAATTTGCCTTCATAATGTCAGGTCACTGCGCCCTGGTTGCAGTGAGTGGGTGTAAGAAATTAAATCAGCGGAAGAGTAATTGTACGTGCGTGCGTGCGTGTGCACGCGCGCGTGTGTCAGTGTGTGCGTTTTTTGTACATCAAACCTACCGGCAGCGGCCCTCTTGAAGAAGACTTTGCAGCTGCCACAGGTGACTGCGCCATAGTGACAACCCGAGGCGTCGTCACCACACACCTGACACACTCTCCTGTCGGACAGGTACACACCAGCAAACAAATCCTCATGCCTGGACACACATACAAATGTTTGGATGCGTTAATGCTTGTTTGCTTGCTATCGTTCCATGGATTCCTGGAAACCATCTGCTTGCGGCGACACGGTGAAGCACTCTCCTCTTCGGCAGCCACAATAAAATAAACACGCGACTAGACGGCACAGAGTCACACAACCCTATTAGTGCCAGATTTTGGGTCACTGGGTGTCCTCAGTTAAGTGTTGGGGGCCTGTTGTGACATTTGAGGCACTAATTCCCCTTAATCAAATCAGATTACAATGTGAGATTTACCACTCTCATGGAGAATTATGTGGTAACAAGTGAAGTAAGACAAGTAAACAGGTATTTTAAGAACTCTGGCCTTACATAAAAGAACATTTCCTCCCGCTCTGACCTGTGGATCAGCAACAGGTGCTGTATCTAATGTTTACAGGGACACTGATACATCAACCCGTATTTTAGCTCAGTTAGACACAGCACAAACAAGAAAACGTCTGGGAAGTTTGGAGAAAAAAAAAAAAAAAAAAAAAAAGCTGAACTTTGATCGAATCCTGTGCCATGCCAAAGCTTGACTTGGCGAAGGCTGAGAGGAGCTGTGGCACCTATTATTCATAGCTAATACACGACCGCGTCTGGAGTTCAGCACTGCATAATTCTACATATCCAAGCATGTGACGTCAAATAAGACAACATTTGCTCCTATGTGGGACAGCAGACTGCTGTCCATAAATATCAAGGAGTTTAAGAACCAGCAGGGCAATGCGGCATGAAACAGGCTAAAACGACACTTCATAAACACACAAGCCCCCGTTAACAGAAAAGGGCAGAATCTAACAATAGTGCACTCATTAGATTCAACTATGAAGCTTGGCAGATGAACGCATGGCCGCTGGACGCGCGCTCACGCTAAATTTACCCCTTTGTTTGTTATTACAGAAGGAACGGAGGACTTGCCCTCCTCTTAAGCGAATGCCAAATCAGATCTCGTCAGATTATTGTTAAACTGTGTCCCTTACCTGAAGCGCCGGTCGGTGCAGTCCACCCACATTGAGGGCTCAGTCTTGATCGCGGAGAAAGTGGCGTGACCCTGAGGAATTGCACTTTGGTAACTTTCTACTCGGCCGTATCCTTGTGCCATCGCTGTCTCCCTGCCAGCTTTGCCGCCTTGCTCGCCCTTGTTGTACCAGACGCAGCGGCAGTCCCGCTGGGATCCAACAGCCACTTTCCCACAACTACAGTGTTTGCACAGGAAATCAAATCCACCTGATCCAGCCCTCTGCGGCTCGGGTCGGGAACTGTATGCGCGCTCATTTGCGCACCACATACCCGGGATCTCTCTGTACGGGTTGGGATCGTCAGGATAGGCATGGTGCGCTTCCAAAGGCACCAGCTGCTCCGCCGGAGAGGGCGCGGGCGGCTCCCTCTCCGGGGTCATAAACAAGTCGGACACCACCGGGGCGCGCGCCCCGGGCGGCGCGCCGTCCGCGTCGCCGGATCGGAGCAGATCCACGCAGCTCACCTGCTGCACGCGCACCTCCCCGAAGTCGCTCTCTCTCACCTCCGCGTCATCTGACTGGAGCGCGTTGCCGTGCAAGTACATTTTCCCGAAGTCCGACAACACTCGGAAAGTATTCAGCGCGCCCGGGTCGCAGTCCGCGAGGGTGCTGCCGGAGGAGCTGTGGCTCACGGCGAGGGGAGAAGACACCGAGTCCAGCCCCAAGGACACCGACACCGCCTTACTGAGCTCGGCGGTGGTCGGGCAGGTGTCCGCGCTGTCCAAGCCGTCACGCTCGTTCGCTATCAGAGAGTTGGACGCTTCGTCTGTGTCGGGCAGCGAGAGGCGCGAGTGGGAGCGAGAAGCCATCTTCAGCACGCGGCGTTGTGAATTAAAAAAAAAAAAAAAAAGTACGCGCGGTACAAATAAAACAACAGTTCCCAGGGAAGAAGACGCCTCCTTATGGGGCTCCAGTCATGTGTGTCAGTGGATAGAGAAGTCAGATCAGCTGTTGACGTAGTTGCTGCTGGAGGAAAGGGACGTCCCGTCGGTCTGTTAAGGGCTGGCTAACTTTTTCTTTTCTTTTTTTTCTCCATGTAATGGTTTTCTACATCGGAGCTTCGGCTAATAATCTCTTGAAACGCGCGTCGTCTCCTGGATCTACAAGAAACCACATAGGGGCACTTCCGTGTGTTTGCGCAGCACCGAACAATAACCCCCAAAAATGTGACATATTTTCTCAAATGGAGCTTTCCTCTATTCGGCTTCAATAGCTGTCCAAAACATCGAGAGAAAAATCCACGTTTATAAAGTAAATTTACCAGTAATCCCCATGATCAGGGTCTGAGAGGCTGGTGCGCGTCCATCCGCAGATGCAGCCATCTCCCCGTGAAGGATCACTCACTGCAACACGCGTTTGTCGTTTGCTCATTGATTCATAAACAAAAAAAGTAAGATGTTGTCAAAAGCATAAGAATAAACGGAGCTCGTGCAGAATCACTGATTGTGATAACAGACGCTCTTAAAATGGAAAACATCAGTTAAATGAGAGTGGTGGCGGCCGCGTGTTTGTAGGGTAAAGGTCACTATAATCAACTATTTACTTGGGGAGATGAAGACGGCAACGTGCTGCGCACAATGTCATCCACACGGCGCAATCCTGACAAAGTCAATCAATTAGAATCAAATCAGGGCCTTTTTCGGCTGTTGTGTATTAACAAGACAGTAAAACAAATGAGGAGGCATTCAGTATCACTGCAAATAAGTGGCCACGTGTCTTTTTCTTACAGTTTCTTAATGATGTACAGACAGGGCTTCTGTGAGAGGGTGATAACTGCATTTTTGGGTGCAGCTCATCTGTTTTTGTGTTACACTTCATGTGGCACATTGAGGGTGGCGCAAAACAAGAAAACTGACTCACTCAAAAACACTGATAGTGTCAGTCTTTTATTTGGGATCACAGAATTAGGATTTGACATTTGGTGAGAATAATAACAAATACCGTAGATGTAATCATTGAGGGTTTTTTTTTTTTTAATTGATATTAACGTTGAAATTTTGTGTATCAAGGCAAAACAGACGAGAAAACATTTGGACCATGAATGTGTGTTTTGGTCAGTTTAAAATAAAAATGCATCTCAGGGAGGGGCGTAAATTTCAGACTGATGTCTCTCAGATGAAATGACATTAGAATCATGAACATTAAAGGCATGAAAGCACAGCATCAGTATTATTCGCCATCACGTTCAACCTTATATGTCAGGTCAATTAAACATCTATTCCATAATCTGCACCTACACTTGTCAGTTTATTCTAATCTAATCAATTATGCTCCCCGTTCTGTCCAAGCACACTGTCTCACATGGACTCAAATTCATCAATGCGTTGTTTGGTGTTGCCCTGACGAATCTGACGCAGGGTCTTGTATTTGTCGCGGCCCGCCTTCACATTGTTCGCGTGGATCAGGTCATTGAGGGTCTTTTTGCTCTCGTCTACGGCTCCAGCCAGCTCAGTGCTCAAGAACTGAAAGAGAACACAGACACGCAGTGAATGAAATCCTCTTACCTGAGATTCTTTAGGAGACTATTCAGAAGCCTTACCCATCTCTCCCAACCCTGTTCTCCCCTCAATCCCAATGTGAAAACATTCCATTGTCCATAGTTATTAAGTCCATTTTTGTGTTGGATCTTCAACGGAATATCATAAGGTATCTTGGTGTGACTGGGAAATAGAGACCAATTTTTATTCCAGAGGTAATAAGCTCAGATCTGGATTAGATATATGGCTTGATTGAAACCAGTCCTGTGATAATATATCTGCAGCAATGTTTAATTAAATGCGCTTAGTGTAAAATACAGTTTTGATCGCAATTATGCTGCCATCTTCACAGCAGATGTGTATGCTGAGACAAAAATGAAACCGCTTTAAAAGTTAGCACTACACAGGCACAAAAAAATGTGCCTTTCAAAGCACAGAGTGCCTGAAGTGGGATGCAAAGGCAGAAATAACCAAAGCTGACAAAGCTCAGGTACATGTAACTCACAAACACATATCTTACAAGTAACAAGACTGTAGAATGAAGAAGTCACTGATTGAATGATCATCTATTTACATAGCACAGTTAATGTTTTAAAGTACACCATGTGACATTTGAAAAACAATTATCAAGTCAAAGTAGAAGCTATGAAATAAATGCAGTGTCAAATGCAAAGTTAGAAAAACATGAATCCACAGCTAAAACAACGAAAAAGGAATTGAAAGCAAATAAAATCAAGCTGAATACACATGCAGATAAGGTAAAATCAGTGAATGCTTTGCATCAAAATTATTTTTTGAGACATAAAAGAGGACACTGACTCAGATTGCTTAGTTTCCTTTACATTGTTGCATATGTATGTGTACCTTGCAATGGCTCTGTGTATATTGGTAGGGTCCCAAAAGTTCAAATTTGTTTGTAATAGTTATCAACTTAGTTTATTTTGTGATAACACTATGTAATTACCACTTAACTCCAAGTTCGTTGTGGCTGTATGAGCATTTGAGCTGGGACTGGTGCTAGCTGAAAAGCCAGGGGCTTGCAGAGCAATATGAATTGATCCTTTGGGGACCCTGACCATTCTATAAGATTTTGCAGCCATCCACACAATTATTGTTAAAATATTTAAATAAAACATAAAAATGTCAACTTTATGGTGGTGATAGCAGAAAAGGTTGTGAGATCACCAAAAGAGGGTAGACTGTGTGGGAACCATGAATGTGTAGAAAAGTTGGTGTCAATATATCTTTTGGGTGTCAACTATTTCTATGAATGATTTATAATTGGATCTGCTGGTGATGTGAGAGGTTAAGTCAGTGGATTAATCATTGGGGATTCATCCGCGAGGGAACATGAATGTCTGCTGTAATGGAAAATTACAGCTACAGCCTTACTTCTGGTTTCAATAACAATGATTTTTGTAAATTATTGATTTCTTGTGCAGTGACTGAGGGAGAAGAAGGCACTTAGCATGATAGGGCGAGAAATGGACATTTCCAACGTACTAACGTACTATGTGATATCATTGAGCTACTCTGTGATGCCACCGAGATGCTGCGTGAGGGCATTGAGATACCATTTCCAACTGACTGCGTGATATCGGGATAATTTAATGCGCGTGTCTATAGTGATGTTGTGAAGCGTCGCTTTGATTTGATGCCAGAGCCTGTATGGGCAGTCAAAGCGTTTTCCTTTTTGAACTCCTTTGCGGTCCACCCTGTGAAACAGTAAATGCTGCTAGGTCCAAATAAACCTCTCGTCCTCTCAGGAATCTTTATTTCATCTCTCTCTCATTGGAAAACAGAAATTTCAACAACTCTAACAGCAATTTAGTTGTGATATTTCACTTTGAACCAAAGTAGTGGACCATCAAGACTGTCAGACTACAGTCTTATGTTGCCATCTACAGAGCTGTGCCAGCGCAGCTAAAAATTAATTGACTTTGTATTTTGAGAATTTTGAGGTGGAAAACTCAAAATTTTGTTTTTGAGGAAGAGCCAGTTCAACCAGTTTGTATCATGCCTTCCTCTTTATTCGGCACAGTTCATTTCTTCCAAGCGCATATTTGTAGACACTAAGGCAATTGAAGTCATTTTCTGATTTACGTGTCTGCACTCAAAGGCTTTCAAAAGCTTCGGGACTGTCTTTTTCGAGAATGACCTCTGAGCTACAGAAAAGCCAGTCTGTAAAATAGTTCAGTGCACTTCAATGCATTCACATATAAGCCTACCTTCAAGTTTTTCTGCAGCCTTTGGTTTTTCTGGGCCTCTGTTACTCTTTCCTCCTCGCTGCGATCGCGGACCATGCCAGGAGACGTCAGCTCTGCACTGGCCTCAGCGCTGCTCTCATCCGTCTCATCGTGATCGTGCATATGAGGGTGGACTGAATCCTGGATGTGGACGCCCATGAGTTTAGTTTTCAGTTCCTCTTTGGTTCTCTCCAAATCAGCCTCTACCATCATTGCCTGTCAACACAGACACAACTTGCAGTGAAGCTTTCTCGTTATTTGTCAAAGCCCCAGTAAACAACAGTTTGATCTTAAAAAAAAAAACTAGTACACTAGTAATTCAATTAGTATAAGTACTGGCTGTTACCAACTGTATTCCAATACAAAACTGCTGTTGCTGAAATTTCAATGGTCACAGAAAGTCAAGAAGCACAAAGGATGGCACGAAGCAAAATCTTTTCTCTGAATTTTCAAAACATGTTTACATTCCTCTCGCTCCCCCAGTGTTGTGTCTCAATAATATTTCCCTCTCAAATAAACTTACAACATGTGAGCCTCTTTTAACTACCACATGTGTCCAAAGATGCACTGTTGTGCATTGCTATGATATTTGTCCAACGCTTGTGTCCATTAGCATCACTTATGTCCGCAGAGGTCAGCGATATGACACACCGGGGCTTTAAAGTGCAGGAAGATTTTTTTTTTTTTCAAACCTCTTATATGCACAATTAAAAACACGGGGGCGTCTTCTCTAACAAAACGACTTGTACCAAAACACAAATAAATTGAGACACCCTTTGAAAACAAAAAACTACATTTTCTATGTTACTCCTATTAGAAGTATTTGACCTTGATCTTGGGAACATCTGCATATATTTAAATGTTCCGTTGGCTTACCTAAGCCAACTATGGCTTCACTGGGCGACATGCCCACGAAATTCATATCATATATATTATTACTCGCCTTTTGTTGATCCTTGCCTCTGTTTTACCTGGATTTATATGCAGTAGTTTCAAACATCTCTCTCCTTGCTCATGTTTGATTCATTATCTGTATCATGACTCTGTCATTAATTCTCACCCTTTTCTGCCATCTCTTTGCCTCTTCATCCTTTTTCTTCTTGGCATCTTCAAGCTGAGAGATCTTAGAAGTAAGCTCTGCCAGCTCAGTGGCCTATACACGTGTGCACACGGAGGAGAAGAGAGTTGAGAGAGCTCCTGATCTAAGGTCATTGTGCTCTGACTGTGTATACGTGATGATGAAAACATGTGTGGGTGCACTTGCGCATATATGATCAAATGCATATATGTATTCGTTTGAAAATTAATTTAACGCAGTGGTGCAGGCCGGTTGCGTACATGTACCAGGGTTTCTTGGTTCTTTATCTGAGTCTCTGACTGCTGTAGCAGGGCTGCTTTAGCCTCCATTGCAGCTCGGCGGTCCTTGTCCAGACTCTCGGCCTCCTCCTGTGCGAGTGTCCTCTCCTTCTCCAACTCAAGAGCTCTGCGAGTTTGCTCCTCCAGCTCTGAAATAAATATGTGCATGGAAATATCCAGCACACATAAAGTACACAGACATGCCCATGTGCTACAGTAAAAGGTTTGTGTAAAATCAGAAATATCAAAAGACATTTCAGTATATAAATCCATTCTTGTGATGGTCTTGAACAGAAAAAAGAGCAGTTGGGAAGCATTTGTATTCAGAAAGTTGTCAGACCATCTTGAGCCCTCTTTGTCTGCTCTTCAATCTGTCTCAATCTCTCCATCAGCTCCATGGTTTCACGAGCAATCTTCTCTGTTTCCTTCTCAGCATTTTCTCGCTTTTTTTTCTCACTCTCGAGCAGAGCCCTGTCAAGAGAATTGTGCATAAATACACATCTGAAAAAAAACTATATACCCTGACAGTTCTTTCTTAAAGTAGAGAGAACACACTGTACACTGTTAAAAAAAAAAAGAGGCCTTGATCATATCCTGCTACTTTACCTCTCCATCTGCCTCTTGTTCTTCTCCTCCCTGGCCTGGGCCTTCATCTGCTGCACCTCGATGGTGTCAGGTTTGCGTCTGCGCATGTATAAGTCATGGTTCCCCATACACAAAGCCAGAATACGTTTGTTGATGCGAAGCCGTGGTACATAGAACACAAAGTCCTTTAACACGAATAAGAATTGATTAGTTTTGGTTTGATTGGTGACACATTACACAGTAAAACAGAACAGAACTATTTCCTAAACCATACATGGGTAATTGCAAGTCAGTCACTGCGGCCCGCCAGTTGATTTCTAGTATTAAAAGAATTGTTGGATTGTTGTGTTGGAAACCACCACATCTGTACACATTGTAATTACACTGCCTCATGATAGAGGGCACAGCATCAAATACAAAGAGGCCCGTGGCAAAGTCAAACGCTTGTACATGGTGTTGTAGGTCTTGTTGGGCCTTCTCCACAGCAACACATGACAATGACATGAACGCGAAAAAAGAACACTGGACCGAAAGAATCATGTCTTTCCTCTCTTTTTTTGGAATTAAAAGGCAAATCCATGTTTAGTGTGCCTGGAAGGATTTTAAGTTGAATCCCCACTATACCACCATGTACAAATAAAAACCATGACATGAACATCGCAGCTGCCAGAAACGCCATCTTCCCTGAAATCAATGGAAAAATACAGAGTCTTTTCACCAAAGAAATCCTCCCCTTCGTTGATCCTGCAGAAGCTAAAAAGCCATTTGCGGATGGTGAAATGGTGAGGCGGAAGCTCTTGGAGATGATAACATGGCTAAGAACATTGAAGCAGTCTCCCTGTCCCATATACAGCGACCTGACGAATATTTAACATCCACAATCATGTTGAAGAAACGCTTAAACATGTAATTCATGATTCCAAGTACTTTTCATTAGCTTTAAATGAGAGTACAGATGTGATGGATATTAGACAGCTTCTTATCTGTACACCAGCTATTAATGGTTCATTTGAAATGCATGATCAGTTATTAAAATCGGTGTCCTTTCATGACCAAGGGCACAGATGATTTTAACTCCGTTAAATGTAGTGTGAGTGAACATGGGTGGCTTTGACAAGCCTTCAGCAGTTTTCACCAATGGCGCACCATCAATGCAAGAAAGGTGGGCAACATTACTGCAAACTAGCTATTAATCAGCCTGGTCTCGTGAAAGAAATGTCGGTGTTGTGTTTTTCTGCAAACCAGCCTGATGTGTTTTTAAAATCTTCAGCCGTGTCTGAGAGGAATTTCCAGTCTGATATTTTACACTTGAACCTGATATTTTCCCAACCTACTGTACCTCAAGTGTTTTTGTACATAATCCTAACCACAGGTTATCCAGAGCATTGTCAGACCATAACAGTGAACAAGCTGAAATACTCAAACACAGAAACTGTCATTTTGACAAATGCAATTGGTTGTGGCCATTTTGAATATGAAGAATATAAATGTTATCACAAATTTTGATTACAAGCAGATATACATATGTTTTTCATTAAATGTGTGCTTATAAGAGGCTATGGTACATGCTCACACATGGTATCATCAGACTTGCCCATTTCTGTGGGTGGAAGCTGCCCAACCTGCTGTAGAGCCTTGCCACCTCAGATGCCCCCCCGAACATTTGTGTTCTAAAACTGTACATGTGAAAACAAACCATCATTGTGCCCACAAGCTTCTTAAAGCATTGAAACAAACAGTAATAAATGTAAATATAATCTTAGGCCCCTCAAATACTCAGCCATGGCCCTGAATCAAACTTTTAGAGAGGATCACACACAGCAAGTCTTTGTGGCCCCTTAGCCCCATGACTGGAGCGACTGAGGTGGCCTGAGTACCTGAAGATGGAGCCAGTTTCTCCAGGTAAAGTTTAAACATACTAATTTGACCTAAAGTACATTTGTTACAAATGTAACAAATGTTCATTTGTTACATTCCAAATCCACGAAGAGCACATCCATTAATTTAGCCAAATTTGAAATCACTTGCATGTGATTTCTAGGCATATTTTGCTCTTTGATTAATTTGGATTTTGGTAAAGAGAAGAACTTGACGCAAAAACTGGAGTGATAAAAAATTGAAAAGGAAATACAAAAGTGGGAATATTTCCAGTTTTTGTGGCAAGAAAATACTGGGCACTGATCAGGAGGAAGAGAAGGAGAGAAATGAAAAAGGAGAGGGCCGAATTCTGGAGAGAGCAGGAGGGTGAGAGCAGGAGATGAGATGGAGAGGACAAAGGAGAAGAAGACAAAGAGATGAATGTTAGGGATGAAGATGAGGAGGCAGATGATGATGATGCTGCTGATGATGATGATGATGACGACGATGACATGGAGACAGAGGCTCGTGCTGCAATTCCAGCTGGACCACTTTTTATTTTCCTTCCATATGAATTCCAGCGCAGTAGCCTACTTGTACTTTACTTGGGTATTGTCTACTATCTTATAGTTTTTCTCCACTACTTTTTATATAAAAAATTTTGTGCTTTTAACAGTGCTGAATTTTTACTGGAAGTGGATTGTTTTAATTTTGCTAGTAATACTTTTACTTTTTAAGCATTGCATTGTTTTGTTTTGTTTGTTACCCATTTTTAAGAAAATGGGTAACAATAAATACTTGAAATGGTACTTTTGAGGATCTTTTATTGAATCCATATATGGGGATTCCCACATATGGTCTTCTCTTAATACCCTGCCAAAACCTCTTGCCACCACTTTGCCACCCAATGAAAAAATTCTTAGATCTGCCAGCTGTGCATGCAACCAGATGGCATCTAGAACTGTTGGGCTAAATTCATGTTTGTCAGAGAGTTTGTCTAGTGGCAGCTGGTCTCATTACTCAAACTGCTGTAGCTTCGGTAATTTCACCAATAGTCAGGAAATGGGATTATGTTACACCTGTTTATAGTCGTAATGGACAAATGTGAATTTGCATATCTTTGCAGAAGTCATTGGAGAATCTTGTTTGAGATCATGTTA
>CAAKHG010027833.1:5140-16282 GCA_901007715.1 Dactylopterus volitans | reverse complement strand
GCCGGCGTTTTTATCACCAAATGTTCGGTAAAATGTTTCCTAGCAAATTATGCAGCCCCCCCACCACACACACACACACGCACACCCACACACACACACACACACACACACACACACAGAAATGTAGCAGACTCAACGCTCAACACTTTCTCATTCATTTCCCTTTCTAGTTATGCTTCAAACATATACACATCCTCTTAAATGCCTTCAAGCACTTAGCTTGGTTACCATGCATGTCTCCGTTACATTCACATGCTTACTTCAGCCAACGTGCAATCCACCCATACAGACCCCCACCTCATCCCCGACCTCTGCACCCACAGGTGTTGGGGTCTTTGTCCTTGGACTTGTGTGAGCAGCCCAGTGTTGTGACGAGCCCTCAAACCCTCAAACACCCCCATATCACCTCTCTCAGGTGCAGTGAGGTTGATAAGCTTGTGGGGGAGGTGGGGGGGAGAGGATTCTGACGATTATGAACTTAACTCCTCGCGTGTGAAAATATTTAAATTAGCTTCAGATAAATGTTTTTTTTTTCCCCTTTTCTTCTCCAGTGTAAAGTCATATCTCTAAATCATGTCATTCAATTGTGTCTCCAGTTATTTATGCTGCTTTCCCTACATACACCTGCACAGTGACGATTGCATAATCTGTGTGCCTGTGTCTGCTGGATGTACATGTGAGAAAATATGTTTACTATTCCATTAGTATTTTAATCACATGTACAGTATAAGCTCGGAACTGTTTTGTTAACCTACAGCCATAACAATAAAATTACAACTCAGACTCAGACAATTTTCGGTCATTTTCTGTGAATTAGCAGCTGGATTTGAAAATATGCTATATAGGGTTTACAAGTTCATTGATTATCATGGCCGTGTAAGTACAACTTTAAACACAACATTGACATATTATTACCTGAAAATGATGTTATGGCTAATTTATGTGCCAGGAAATTGATTATTTATGCAGACGCAGAGCTAATTTCAATTAATTTAGAGAAATCTTTCTGACAAACTAGACTCCACTATAGTAGTTATTTTTTAGTTTGTAAATGCTCTGCTGTTAGAAGCTAACGATATGTCCCTTTTAGCCCCCAACATGGAGCAATTTTAATATCTGCCGTCACAAATGTGTATTTCAGTGCGTCATTCCATCATTCCAAAACAATGCTGATCAGCCAAATTTCTACGATTGTATGTATGTATGGTTAAAATCAAAACTGTAACCTTAAAGACACATAAATGCTCCATAGAGCTGAGTGGAAGGGCAGAATTAGATGTTAATTTTTACCAAGAGCAGCATCTTCAATATTACACATTTGCTTAGCTATTGTCCATTTTAAAACTGATTTCTGCAAAAAATTGTGTAAAATTCACAATGTCCTCAGCTTTTCACATTACTCATATGTATGAATGTTTCTGTGGGCATCTAAATGATGTACTGTGTTGTGTGCTGTGCTCATAATTTAAATACCTAACAAATGTGATCCCAGGCATCCTTGATTGCAGTGGAATTCTGTATTTCTGTACTTCCTCTAGGAAGAAATAGAAAACAAATTATGCATGTCAAAACACAGTGTCCTTTAAACATGCATCAGACTACAACTTCAGAGGCAGAATAAACCAATGGCTGAGGTTCTGAGGAAAAGGATTTGACATTTATCTGCCTAAAAGCTTTGTTTCTCATTTGAAGGGTCAGGCTGGGTTACAATGATCTCAAAGAGGCTGAGAGGTCCATGAGTCTATGCGGCTCCGAACGATTTTATTCGGGCAAAAGGGCACAGAATGTGGATGTTGCAAGTAAAAAATAAGGGTTTAATGTCTGCACAATTTTTTTGAATTTACAGCTTTTTCATTGTTTTGATTCTGTAAACTTCATGAACCTGAGTCCTCTCGGTATTTTGTCTGATAATAGTCCAAGGACTCAGTAGAGAGGAAGAGGAGGAGATAGCGCAGAGGATAGAGACAGTTAAATTAACAGTGACCTTCTCCAACCCCAGCATGATCACTGACTCGGTGGTGCAGTGCAGTTACATGCGCACAGATCTTAATTTTGATTGAGTACCTCAGGTCAGCAGTTTACATAGGATTCAATTTAATATGGTCTGGCGTTCATATGTGCAGCTAATTGGAACAGCTGTGTGACACTGAAAAATGACACACAATTCATCCTCTGAACCCGCATCCACATTTCATAAAATGGGAACTTCCTGGATCCACTTTTATTGTTTAGGGATTTAGCCTTGTCATTGGTGGTCTTTTAATATCTTTGTTGCTTAATTTGTTCAGCGTTTCAGTCAGTCTGAGCATGGCTAATCTCTTCCAAAAGGTGTTCATTAATGTTAATCTCCAGTTTATTCCTGAGAAATTTAGCTGGGTAGTTTTTGAGGAGGAACGGTTCAGCTTGCAAATCATTTTTGGAGAAAAGACAATTTTCTGACCCCATGCTATTCTAATTATATGTTGGTGTATTTAATCTCAAAATGGCTGCTAATGAAAAGGTCTATTGCCCACATGGGTGACATCAATTCTGTGAGGCTGTTTGTGTGTCTCATGTGCACTGAGGTACAAAGTCTGTTTATTTTAAGTGACACCGTACCATTAACACAAATGAAAGAGGGGAAAGGGGCGGGGCTTCCATCAGCCACTCAGTGCCTTCCTTATCTGCCTGCACGCGAGCAAGGAGGGGACTAATCAGAGCGGCTCCTTACCCCCACTTCCTGTTTTTCCTGCCGGGATGTCCCGTCACCTTGGCGACCCAGTGGCACACGCAGCCTCTCAGTACCCCTCCCTTCATCAAAGGAGTTGGCAGGCCTCAGGAAATTGGTTTAAGGTCTCTGAGAGGGAATCGGTCCATTTCCTAATGGGCACTCATTAGAACAATGGTCAACTGCCAAGTCTACACTGACTTCAATGTGACGTGTTTCCATCTTCTTGGTGATTGTGTTTGATTCCCATCCTATTGCATGTCCCGCTGTAGCAACATCATAACGACGCACTATCTTCATCACAAGGAAAAATCTCTTGATATTGCAAGTGTGAGGCAATTTACTTAGTCTTTATTCAACTGGATCTTGCTATAAACATACTTTATTCTTGTCATGTAAAATCAAGACCCATTGCTGGGAAGATGTATTGTCCTCAAATGAGATTGCAGAATGAGATCAAATTGTTCTATCATCCATTCATTGAACATGACACATTGGCAGTGTGTGCTATATCTGCATTAAACCAACAAAAGTCTGCCATCATTGGAGACAACTAACAGATTAAATGGGCAAAGCAGTTATTAAAACTAACATGCAAGTCGCTGAAATATCATCCAAACTGAAGCAACAAGTAATCAAGCTCGGCAGTAAGAGCACTGACCAAATCTGGAGAGCCCCACATTACCCAAGTGCTGTGTCTCTATCAGTCTTCTTATTTAGCAGTGCCATTTACAAGAAGTGTAAAGGGCAGGAAATGCCGAGTCAAGTGAGGTCAAGCTAAATTGTGTCAACATTAATGCTGCATTAAAACCCAGGTTTTTACAGGTGCAGGTATTTGCCTATGGGGCCTTACGCAGTCAAGGGCATTGCAACACCCTCTAAATCACAGTCAGTATATTGGATAAGCTTCGTTGAATTAAAACCCAAATGCTATATTAAAATAGAAAACAAAGGAATGACAATAGATCATGACCTCTAACCACCTTGAACTTTGAGTTAGCTGAATGCCGCTGTCTGATGCACGCCACTGATCTAAAATACCATTAAATCTTGCTGGATTTCTTGCGTGACTCCTCTGACTTTTGAGGTGCAACAGTCTACAAATAGGTTTCCATGCTACGTAGAGGCACAGAGTATCAAAGCAGTGGCCTGTCTGATCTGTCAGCAGATATTATGACCGTGTGCTTGTTGTCTATTTGCTGGAGCCAGGTATGATTTACCTCCCATGACACACATAACATCTGTCAGTGACTTTGTCTGGCTAAGATGACTGTTGATGTAGCTGGTAAAGCATGAGGCCGAGCTGACACGTGTGTCCACAAGGCTTCGCTCCCAGCGGTACGCGGTCAGGCGTCTTCCATGGCACTGCGGGTTTGTTTAAGCTCGTTCAAATACATTAGTGCATTGCGTTCAAGTCGAGGGAAGCCCAAGAGAGATTAAGATAACTGTATTTACACAAAGCTGGGGTTTGGGTGAGAAATACAATGGGACAGCATGAAGTATTGCACAGGATGATTGCTGGTACTTGCGTATCTGTACGTGTGTTCTCCGTCAGGTTGTGCTAAAAGGTCAGAGCTGAACCTCAGGGAGGCGTTTAGGCTTCCGCTTTTTTTCATTCATAATAGGGTTAATGAGATCTGTCACCACCTCGCCCTGCGTTTATTATGAATGGGCTCTTTCCTGTGTCAGGTAAAAATAATCGAGCCGATGCAGTCGGCTGCTGGGGTCCTCGATGGCTGATTTGTTTTTATTGCGGATTCTCCAGGGGGAAAGTGTTGGATGGTGTGGAGGACAGAGAGGAAGTGACTTTAGCTTTCAGGTTTGTAGTAAGGAAGGTTGCCACCACCTCAGCGTTCTCATCTTACCTGCTCAAATTTACACAGAATTGTATGGGTGTGTGGATCACTTATTGTTAGTATGCATGTACAAAACTGAGGTCACATTCTCGGGAATCTATCAGATGCAAAATGGGTTTTAACAAAAGACGGAAAGACCAGTGCGAACTGGTAATTTCATTCATGCACATAGTTTTATCTGCTCTGCCTGCAAGGAATGTTGTCTACGGTGCTAAAAAAAAACAAAAAAAAAACTCAGCAACGACTATTCTTAACTATTCACAGGCCTCAGTGTCAACAGGTTTGACTGAGACTAATTTCTACAGAGGAAATAAACTCACAAACATTTTATCTACTCACTTGATATTTGGATGCTCTGCCTCATCCTATTTTATTGTATCTACATTTCCTTTCCTCTAATCATTCCCTTTAGCTCCCTTCCACTTCATTTTATTTGTGATACACCACGTCCTTGTTTTTAAACGATAAGCATGCAAAATGATCAGAAACTCATCCTCCCATTCAGCTCATGCAAGACATCTTGGGCATTTAAAAGTCCTACTAATTAACAAACTAGCATTTGCAGTTATACTGCATCTCTTTGTTCATTTTAAATTCATATCACCAATTTAAAAAAAAAAAGTAGCCATTTCATTTCTGCTCAAACTTTACATTGTTTTTGAAGATACTTCATAGTTTTGAGTGAACTTCTACCCATGAAATTACTTAACATAAATATACATATATGGAGGATATATGGAAGATTCAAAAAGCCCCGTTTGAAGTTACCAAAAGACACAACGGCGCATCTACTCTACTGCTCCCAGATGATATGGTCTGAGCAATATCTTCACTAAAGAGAAATACACTACACTGTGCTCTTCACATTGTTTCCAGGTTGTGGTAGCACATAGATAAAATGTAAATGTCTATTTGAACCCAGGACTCAATAGTATACTAATATCTACATATGGCATTGTCCCTTATCTCTACAAATAGCGACAAACTTCACTCGGGCAATATTTTTTGGTATGTGGAAGCTTCAGACGCAGGGCTTGCAACAAGGAGATAAGGGTTGCTTAGTTGACACATTACTTGCAATTTAATTATTCAAAGTTATTTTTTTTTTGTTTGTTTGTTTTGCGAACGCATGCGAACTTCCGGCCTGGGAGTTCACATGCGTGGGTTCTCTCAGGTACTCTGGCTTCCTCCCACCTCCTAAAAGCATGCTGAGGTTAATTGGCTACTCCAAATTGCCTTGTAGGTGAGTGTGAGTGGTTGTCTGTCCTTCATGTGGCCCTGCGATGAGCTGGCGTCTCGTCCAGGGTGTACCCCGCCGTTCGCCCATTGCCAGCTGGGATCGGCTCCAGCACGACCGCGACCCGGAATAAGCGGAAGACAGTGAATGATTGGTTTAAGAGGGCAAAGAAATTCTGCCACGAATGGGGGATGTGTTTGGTTGCAAATAGTCTGGATGCAAATTGCATCTATTAAAAACAAAAAATTCAGCAAGTGAAATACATATTTTTGAAATTGATGATGTGGCCTATCCCCAGGCATGACATTGTGCGGATGCAAATTAAACTGAACAAAATGATTCAGATACTGGTGTAGTGTCTGATGATGCTTTCTCATTATTGTCTCGTCTATTATGACTAGCCCTTTTCTTCCCACCATATTGACATATATTTGGATTTGTCTTTCTAACCTTTTAACTCTGTCATAGTCTTTCTGCCCTGAGGCAAAATTCTCCTCATGCTGAAATAGATCCACTTCCTCCTCTCAACTACCTTCACAGCTCCCTTTTCACACCCTAAAGTGACGGTAAGCCCCCTTGATCAAACATGCAAACTCAGACAACGTGGGCTGTGATATCGAGAATGCCTGAGTGGATTATTTCATGCACCTGTCAGCAAATGTGGACACCCACAATAATTTGCACACACACTCACGCACACACACACGCACACACAGGAGCTGTTTATTCCAACAGGGAGAGAGATGTTGGTCCATGTAGGCCAATGTCAGCATTAGGGGAAGCAAAATATTTTCATTGCTGGGGTATCTGTTCGTGTCAACAATCTGATAGGGCACTGGGTAGAGATAGGTAGTTCCCATGAGGCCTGTGGCCTCGGCAGCAGTAAGCAAGGGGAGGGGGTGGGGGAGTATTCAGAGTGACAAGGGGACTGCGGGGTTGATTGTACCCAGTTATCAGGAACATAGTGAGTGTCAACACCTCCAGAGGGACAGATTAAGTTAGGTCAAGATGTGACAGACAAGTGATGGCCACTGTGAGACAAGTGGTTTTACAATTCAGACATCCATTGAAATGATTTTCTACCTCAACTGCTGTGGAGCAAATTAATAATCACTTGATGATAAGTGTTTTCCCACTTGCCAATTGGCAGTCCTGTCTCATTAAAACATGTGGCTCCGAACAACTGACCTGCATTCTAAATGACATTTCATGAGAAACGTATCTGCATCCAAGTGCAAGGTTGAGATCAGATGAGGTCAATATGGAGCAAGGAAAGACCAGGATCAGGGGAGAATGAGACCGCAGCTGGATTCCCAGTTTCACATTTGCAACACTGAGTAAAAAGTGTGTGTCCTGTGCAGGCCACCATGATCACCTAACCATGTTATTATTATTATTGTTAATATTATTATCATTATTGTTGTTATTGTAGTTATTATGACACTGAAGTTTGCCTAACAGTGGTAAATTTTAACCCAAACGCATCTTTCCTAAGGTTTAGGCAAAGTGTCATTATAAAACATAATTCCTTTGTAAACTGGGATGATATTGTTGGACATATTACAATGCATTTCTCAACTTATCTTGTCATAAACAAATAAAATACATTTCCAATAACCTTTGCAAAAATTCTTATCACTCTAGTGTAAGGAAAAAAGGTAATATCTAATGTAAAATACAGTTTCTTTGTTTGAAAATCAAATTTTTAAGAGGTGTGTGACCACTTGCAGCCCTGCGATCCCTGCATCGCCTAAACATCTTTGACCAGGTCTTGACTAATTTTAAGAATTTGGCCTCCTCTCATTCAAACCACAGGGAATATCTTGCCACAAACGAAATTTTGTTTTATGCAATTTTTTTGTTTGCCGTTGTTTATTCATAAAGGTTTTCAAATAGCCCATGCATGACTTTACTGCGCCATTTTTGCAGACTTAACCTTAATAATAACTCTGAATGGGCCAGAATAGTCTTACAGTGTATAAGTTCACTTAATATTTGCTGTTTTTAAACATTCCCTAAGTGTCCCATCTCTTCCTGGTCGCTGTATTTTCCTCCTTGTCTCTATTTTTGTTTTGCTTCTATATCACTATCTAGTTTCGTCCTTCACCGATGAATGTTTTTTCCTCTTACTAAATTCCTCTGCACACCGGCTCCCATTAAAGAAGTGGAACCCCTCCTTCTGCCCTTGTGCATTAAAATGTGTTCTTAAATGACCCAGGCACTTAAGCGAGGGACAACGGTGTGTATGTTTGTTTGAACAGACTCCTGTCATCCATAGTGTTTTCATAACACTCTCTGTAACACTGGCCAAGGAGTGTGTCATAAGGAATCCACTCTCCGAGCGTCTGTCATAGCCTGATGCATTTCTGGCGATGATTTAACAAACTCATCTCTGCTCATTTGCACATGAAGGCAGACACAATGCAAAGTGATTGGAACTGCAAATTTATCTCCCCTATTACCTCTAAAATGTCTTTAAAACACTCCAAAGTGCTGTCATAATATTGGTGTTACATCTGTCAAAACATGCAGCGGCATATTATGCCTACGGTGGTTTTGCAAGGGGAAAAAAAAAAACACAGATTAGCCTGGCAATCATTCCTTCAACAGTTATGCATCTGAAAAAATAAGCCTTGCTGCTGGTTGAGTAGAGGTACAAGTGCTATTTTCGGAGTGTGTACTTAACAAATGAAGCAATGCGAAGCGCATTGCCCACAGCAGTTTCAGAAACAATTGCGCGAGTTACAGAATAGGTGGCGCGTCATGAGTGTATTCTCCTATTTCTTTTCAACCAGATTCACCAGTGATACCAATAAACAACAATAAGGAATCAGTTATTGCTCTCGGTTATAGTGCTGAGGCAGTCGCGGGCAAACAGCAGAGGGTTTTTTTTTAGAAATTAAACTCTTAAAATACTATCTGATCAGTCGACCTAAACATGGAAATAATTGTCTAATGAGCTTCTGCCGGCGAACAGACAGCAGCACGGCTCCCCAAGGTTTTATCCTTGAGGAAAATTTAGAGAACAGCCGGTTCCTCTTTGATCTGATCTCTGTGACAATCTCAGTCACCCCACTGCTACACCGCCCATCACAGGACACACCGGCAGAGCTGATGGCCTTCGCCCGGGAATGTTTAGCTTTAACTCTGGAGCAACATCATCTTGGGAAAATATTTGTACTTTTAAAAAAAATTCCTCTATACATAACAAAAATGGGAGCAATGGCTCAAATCTAGAGTCTGACATGGGCGCGGCAAGCCGATAAGGGACAGACATTAACCATTAAGTGTTGAAGTGAGCCTGCAGGTTATGTTGAACTGCAACAGTATCAATAACAAATCCCTGACAATTAGCTGTACTGGGTGTTTTAAAGTCTTTCCGCTTATGGTTTTGGTTTCAAATAGGACAACAATGAAGAGGCTGTGATAAACAAGCAGCGACATGCTCAGCACGAACAAGAAAAGTCGTGTTTGAAATCACCTGCTAACTTGTTATTCATAATAAGTGTCTGGTCATATAGAGCATGTGCTGTGTTTCAGCTGCAAAGTGTGTGAATTTTGTAAATATGATAATCCCACTGACTTTACACTGACTGGACAACCTCATTAATTAACTCCATATATATATATATATCAACTGTAGATTACTTTCATGCAGAGCAGAAATATTTATTTTTCTGAACAAGGAACAAGGTTGATTAGACTGAGCATATGTGCCACAAATAATTGCGTAAAACGTTTTCATTGTGTACAACTGTCCCAGATTAAATTTGGATGAAAATGTCAGAAACTCTTGATATTCTGTTTCTCATCGCCATAAAGGCAACAGAAACTACAGAGACAATGAGAAGTCGGGATCCTCATCACTCGAAGATGAATCCATCATTTCATCACAAGGGTTGCATCACGGCCCGTATGAACACTTTTGATGCAAAAAATATTTTCTATTTTTACGCTGTTAATTCAAAAAAAATCTGTGTCAAGCCTAGCATATTGATTGAGCAAGGGTACAGCTGATTGTCACTTGTGAATTCAATTTTCAATTGTGTTTTTATTTTCTTGTTTTTCTGGGTTCCTTGTAATTTGATAGCGCCTCAAGCGCTACCTACATATGCGTGCTCTAAATGTCTGTGTTCATTTGTACGCATCTAATGAACCTAAATGGCCTGAGGCAGCTGCACAGGCAGACTGATATATAAGCTGCACAAAAAGGTTTGGCGTGGGCCACATTGTTGCGCTGAAGGTTTTCCCAGTTAGATGAATTGGACTTCAGGCAGACGTTCCGTGTCACTGAGGCTTTTGTGCCCCCCAAACAGCAAAAGCTGCCGCTTTAATGCCGAGCTTCCTTCCCCACAAATTCTTTGATAACATCACAGAGCTGATGTGAATGTGTGCCTGCGTGTCCATAAATACAAGGCGACATGCTTTAACAAGTAGGTGTGATCAAAAGCACATATTTTAAGTGGGTTTAATTTCTGATAAGGTGATACATTTAGAACAAACAAAAAAAAACAAGCCAATGTTTGATGTATTTACTGCATAACCGCTGCCAGCGTGTGCATGGACATTTTTGTGTGGCTGCAACTTCTTTCTTCTCTTCTTCCTTTTGTATTTTAGTGATATGCTGGACTGAAATATAAAAAAAAAGGGTGTATTGAGTAGAAAAAAGATTGACAAAGAGGAAAAGAAAGGAAGGGTAACGGAGAGGTTAGCTGGGAGGCAGACATAGGAAGGAGGAAGTTCATCCACCTGTGACTGATTTACAGCAGTCGGATATAATCTCCCTGACCAGAGAGAGATACAACTCTTTTTTCAAATCGATATGCTCAAGCCCGACTACATAGGATGAGGCCTGTTCTTGATATCCGACGACAGATATGAGACAAAGGAGGTAATAGCACTCTAGTATAAGAAACGTATGGCTGAACCATTGAGAGATCAAAGAAGTGAGAATTCAGATGGTCGAGATTTGTTTTGTGTATTCAAAAGATAAAATATATTGCTGGATAATGAAGGTGAGGAAAAAATGTGCACAGCAACCGTCAGTGTCAGCCCGCCTTAGGACGAACATCAAAATGTAAACTAGCTTAATTCCAGTATCATGTGAACTCTCCAGATACTTTTTTTATTGTAATTGCTGCCAGGATGTTCTCTACTTGCCTGCCTAGCTTCGGCGAAGCGGTCAAAGGTCAGGTTCAACTACAGAATATCGCCTCAGGGGACAATACACTGTTGCTCATGAACACTTAAGCAAAGCACATGCTGACTGACACATGCAACGTTTGGCCCCCACAGGCCCCCAGGTTAGCAAGGAAACAAAAATGCCATGATTGAAGCAGTTA
>CAAKHG010027830.1:0-14377 GCA_901007715.1 Dactylopterus volitans | reverse complement strand
CACACACACACACACACACACACACACACACACACAGCTTCACACAATTGCCGACCACTTTCAACGACTGTCAAGTAGACTGCCACAAGCCACTACTGCCTGATGTGCGGCTTCATTACTTTTCATTAAAGTGATGTTTGTTTTTTAAAGGATTTTTCTGCTGCAATTATTCGCCGCCGTCCCCCCGAGGGTTCCCATACACCTGGAACCCTGAATATGGCGTCCTGTGTGACAAGAGGCTGGTACAGGTGCAGTTGATGAACTGCGGACCAGAAGAAAAAAAAATGGATAAATAACACACACACACACACACACACACACACACACACACACACACACACGTCTGCAGAGTGCAATAACAGTGTTCCTCTGTTCTCTGTGCCCATCTGCTGCAGCAGAATGAGATGAGCAAGATTCTCTCTGAGGCCTTGTAGGAACACACAGACACACGGACGCTGTAAACACACACGAACATGAGGAGGAACCATAGCTGCTGCTGCGGCGGCGGCGGTGGCGGCCTCCAAACCTGCCGCTCCGCCAACCATGCTGACCATCGGCGGCCTCAGCTTTATTAACACAAATCGCAAAGGATGTATGGGGAAGACGTGTATCAACTCTGTCTACAATGGACATTCTGGCTGGCTGAAGTGCCTGATGCTTAAACTTAAGCAAAATGAACAAAAAGCAAAATAAAAGTAAAATAAAGTTCTATTGTATCTAATTTAATGTATCTAATCTAAAAAAAAAAAAAGTTACTCTGTCATATTTTTTACCACATAATGGAAATGTAAAGCTTTGAGGTATCAGATCTGAGTGCTGCTGTTGCTTCAATGGAGGTGGAAATTATTTATGTTGTCGTTTTCGTTTTCCGTAATAAGAAACAACTTTGCTCAACAGAAACTTTGTTTCCACAACACCCACAGGTATGATGGCCCCGGGAGTAACAGGTTTCCTAAGGCCATGATCTCGCAGGGAAAAAAAAATAGCAGTTTGACAGAAAATTGTAACTCCGTCAAAAAGCCATTTGTATGTGAATGATGACATCCAATCATGGGCATCTACACCTGGAAAGTGATATCAGTTCTGCTCTCACCAACCCAATTCACGCATGCAGCCTCTTCCAGCACTTGCATGGCTCCTATCTGGGAAGGTGACATGTGTGAACATGACCCGGCTGTCCTCACGCGGGTAGCATGTATTTGTAGATCACCATATTTATTTTAACATTGGTAACTTAAGGAGTCACGTTTCCTTTCTTACACGTCGTCTTTGCCTGACATGGACAGCCGCGATCTGTTAAACGCCTCATTTCACAAGATGTCCAATTTCAATAATTGTGTAATTAAAAAAAATAGCAACAGCTATAACTGTAAATAGTGCTATTTACGCACAGTGTTTGATCCAGCTGGCCTCCTTTAGGGAGGAGATGAAGTGCCAGAACTGTGTCATATTTAGTGCCATTGTGACATTGGTGCACCAACATGAATACACTGTGGAGATCCAACACCGGAGATGCAGGTCCTGGTCCTTCTGGTCCTGGACTCGCTTGGAGTGGCAGACCACCACGACAGCATAGCCGCTCTCTTTCAGGGTTCGAGTGGTTTATGCCGGCTGCGCGTAGTTTCTGTTCCACTCGTTGCAGCTCATATTCAAATATGCTCCAGGACATCTGAAGGTTTCCCTCCACTGCTCTTCATCGAAGTTCTCCGGAACGTGTCTCCGTATGGACTCTCCCGCCTCCACATGCGCCTGTACCCGCCGTACGGTCGGCGGTTTGCCCGCAGCCCATCACGCCACGCATCGCCTCAGGCTCAGCCATATAGCAGCTTCAAACTCCATCCTACTTCAGCGCAGTCTGGCAGCCAGTTCACTGAATCTGCCGCTAATTAGCTGCATAGATGTTCAGGCAACGATCAGAGAAGACACCTCAACCGCCGCCGTGTTTACAAAAATAACAGCAGTTGTTCCTCTTCCTCCACGTGCGACGACATCCAGCCAGGCCCTTAATTACCACAATCTAATGGACGGTCCCGGTGCATGTGCACGTGCCCGGCTATTTTCTTTGAAAGTGGGCATGTGTGAATGGTTAAAATCACCCACAGACCCAGAAACGTTTAGCCAGCAATTTGCTGGAAACTGTGTGTGAAATGGGGCTACCAAAACACTATATTCTAAAGCCTGAGAACATCGACACAAAGAGAGCTGGGCTTGTGTGGTGTTCTTGAAGATGGTGAAACTGCTTTTGAAAAAAAAAAAAAAAAAAAAATCAATGTTCTATAAAATGTGAAATATCTGTGAAAAATACACCACGATCACATCCTCAAATTATTGTTTTATGTTTTTATCTGACCAAAAGTTCAAACGCAATATAGTTTATATGTAAAACTGAAGAGACCTATAACTGCCATCTGAGACACTTAAGTTTACTCCTTAACCGCCTCAGATTGAGATTTTTTTGTATACATGTCAAACATTTGCACTTTATTTAGTTGTTTCATAATAGTTTTACCATAAATTGTAGTTACTTGTTGTTGGCCCAGGAAACTACAGCCATGTTGGCTCTTGTTTGCTTTGAGTCCAGAACTCTGGAGTCTTTCTGGGGACTTCTTACAGTTAATTTATAATCATAGATCCAGTATTGAATGTGTTGCATATTTTCATCAATTTTTCGATGACAAGGGTTGTTAGCGCGGAGGCTGGCGGGTCATAATTGTTTTCCTTTGGAGAGTCTGTCAAGAGTCCTCCAATGGGAGGCTGCAAAGCTCAGTCAGTCAACGTGAAGCTACTGAGGGCGGCAGTGAGCTGTGATTTTTACCTATCTAGAAAAAAACTACATAAAAGGTAGTGACAATTTTAATAAGTGTGAATATTTTCTAACTGCAACACCTTGAAAGTTGATTTGTTTTTTGTTTTTTTTTACTGATTCCCAAGACAGACAATTTTCAGCAACAAAATGTGTGCCCATTATTGTTTTGTGTGATATTGCCAAAACAGAGATTCAATTTGGACTTGATTCCTTCTTTGTCTTTACGATCCAATAACTTATTCATAGTTTCAAATGGTGTCACCGCGGCAAATATTCTGATAGCTCAGGTTGTCCTGACATAAATTCAAGATTATTAGAGCAATAAGTCCATGTCGAGCCATAAACAGCTTGAGTCTGACAGGGTCTACAACAGTTCTGAGTGACAAATCACTGAAATCATGAATCGGTCATCAAAACAGTTGAATTTTCTTTGACAAGGAATTGTTTCAACAACCAAGCTTGCAAACTGACATCTATCCGACTTGTCTGCAGCTTCTGATGAGCAGGTTTTTGGATGGGAAAGGGTAGAGTTAGGGTAACATTTTTGTCAGATTGTTGTTTTGTTGTTCCTTTTTTCCATACACAGATAAGATTTTCAGATAAAGGCTGAAAGCTACAGTATATGTCCGAGATAATTAATTTCTTGGCAGACAAAACATGTAAATGTAGATTTTGAGAGCATGAACGCCACAAAATAAAAAAAAAAATTAAATTCGCCTCAATTTGTACTGAAATAAAAGTCTAAGAGTCAAATATTTTAAAATCAGATGAAATGAAAACAAACCATCTGCATAATCTAAGTAGATAGAGTAAATTGGAATTACTTTTGGACTGGGTGAATACACCCCGTTCAACTTTCTTCTTGGGAAAGCTTCTGACTTGGCAACGCACCGATTTAGATAAGTGTAAGCGTAATGACATTCATGACAAATTCAGTGACCCTTCTGCATTGAAACAAGCTCTGGTTTTCTCATGAAAAACGAAATCACCTATGAGTTCCCACAAATATCCGATCCATCAGGCTTTGCTTCAATTACACAAACTGCAGCGTTCTACACATGAAAATCCATAAAGGTCAACATGACTGATGCTGTACTTCACCCACAGCAGGACAGCAGACTGAGGCTGCCATGGAGAGGCTCTTAACTGCTGCCCACTTTCCCAAAGGAGTGTGGGAGATGAAAAGTAAGAAGACGCCGATGCTTTACATCTCGGTACTGTAGGTTAATGGACTCAGGTCACTGATACTAAACGCTGGTATTGACCCGAACCAGAGGGAGAACAGGCAGCTGTAGTAAAGAGCAGAAATTTATTGCTGTCCGCAAGCTGCGATGTTGTGTACTCCCTATTTGCGGAGAAGACTCCCCTGCTGCGTTTGCTGCTGGCGCAACGTCCCAAGGGTGCGGCAAGAGAAGGGATTTGCTTCTGTCCAATCACGGCTGACCCTTCACCCAACCGCAACATTCGAGTATCGCACTCCTCTTTGGCCCGCCTTGCTCTTGTTTTCATAGCCACAGTTCCTCGCATTCTGTCCTCGCCTCTGCGCCGTCAGATCCCGCAACTGAGAGTTCGCCCCTCGGTGTTTAGACATGCTCCACGGCCCCACCAGCGATTACAGGCATCCAGCAGGGCCGCATGAGCGGTGCATGTCCAGAGACCCTTGTGCGTAAGTGTCTGTGTAAGTGTCAGGTGTGTTTTTTGTTCAGCCTCATGTGTTACAGCTGCGGCATCCACCACCATCCGCCGCCAGACAGGAGCTCTCGCCCTGGATACTGGTGCTGAAACTGCCCCATGTGAGGGAGGACGGCTCCGGGCATCACACTAATGTTGCTGGATGTGTGCAAGTGTGTGTGTGTGTACGAGAGAGAGAGACAGAGAGACACCCCAGGCTGTGTTTTTCATTCAGTCCCTCAAAGCCAGGCTGCATGCAATTCATCTTCCAACTCTGTTGAGCCGGAAAACTTAAATCGAGTCCCTTGTTAACGATAAATGGCAGGTATGTCAACACCCACCAAAGACACACACACACGCGCACACACACACACGCGCGCGCGCACACGCACACACACGGATGCACTCTGGGCCTTATCTGTGTTCCCTCTCTGAAAATATCCATTTGAAGGCTTGGATTGAATGTCTGGAATTACCTCGTCGAAACAAAGCATTTTTTTGAGAAATATGGCGAAAGCTCGAGTTGCCAATTCAGAATAGTGTCGAGTCATTCAAAGGTTTGGCAACCTCCTTGTACCAAAATATGTCAGTGTCGGAAATAAAAGACCATATTCTTCCTATTTTCCAGCTCCATCAAATATCTGCGACGCAACCAGTCAGAAAAGGACCTGAACTGACTTCTGATACACTAGCCGGCATTCCATGAGTGCGATTTTAAGATAAATGAGACTTATACTGATATCATAGTGCTACAAGTCACCACATGATCATGAGCCTCGAATTATCATCGTAGATTACCACCAAGACAACGTGACTCATCAAACTCTTTGTCACAGCCTCATCACATCTAACACCAGACAAACGAAACGCTCCTTGTCATCTGCATGAGGTGCAGCGGACATTTTTTTTGACTCCAAAACGAAACCATCCTCAACTGTATTGGCCAAACATGGCTTGCGATGTGTTTATAAGGCAGGGAATATGTTGAAGGTGGATAAAAGCGGAGGTTCAAACAAGCACTGGACTGTGCAGTCAAATGAGAGTCAACATTTGAACTAATTATAATGTCAATGTTATAATTAAGGACTGGTTATCCCTAACCTGGAACAAATGGTTAGGTTTCAGGACAAGGTAGTGCATGCGCGACACACACACACACACACACACTGACTGAAGCAGTTGCTCTTTATGTCTTATACCGATGCTAAAGCCAAAGCAATTGGAATTAATGGACAACCTCCTTATAAAGATGCACAAGGGTCATATTGGCCCCGCATCGCACCCCAATGGCTGTGACAAAGCGTTGCTATTTGACGACCTCAGATGAGAATGGGCTTATAAACCTCAGGTGGCAACATTCCCTTTCCTTCTGCAAACCTCTGTGATAAAGATGATGATCGAAAGGCTCTCGAATTACGGACAAAACCAGACCGCTCTGCCTCGCCGTTGGCTCCTTTGCATCTCAGACAGCATTAGCAGGGTGACCTTCAATGATCAGGCATCCTTTATTTTG
Source organism: Dactylopterus volitans (assembly GCA_901007715.1). Classification (NCBI taxonomy): domain Eukaryota; kingdom Metazoa; phylum Chordata; class Actinopteri; order Syngnathiformes; family Dactylopteridae; genus Dactylopterus; species Dactylopterus volitans. Next base: position 8,387 of record CAAKHG010027830.1, on the reverse strand, counting down.
GCAAGCATTCATTTGAAACTGTTGTGAAAACGTTGAATAGTTACTTAAGTGTAACTAACTATTCACCGTTTTCAGAGCAATTAAGCTATGCCGAGCACCTGTTACGCCGGTCATGTCCTGCAGCAAAAAGCATGTTGCGTTATATAATCTAAAGGACACCTACACATCAACAGATATTTCACATTTGTTCTCACCTTTTTTGGCATTTCTGTGTGTCCGCAGCAAAGGTGTCCTCGTCATGCTCCCGAGACACGCTGGCGTCGTCTCCCTGCAGATGCAAGAACGCTGCAGTTGTTAAAGCAGAAGATGAATTGCACAAGAATCAGAGTTTCCACAAAATAATCAGCGCTCTCACATAGGCAACCCTTTGGCCATCCGGAACTGGGGAGATCAACGGACCAAAAGCGACCCAACAATTCACTGTATTATTGAGAGATATAAAACCTGTTGAGGAAAAGTAGTTGACAACACGTTGCAAATTTAGCTTGGGGGATGATGCTGATGCTGCACAGAGCGCTCAGGTTGGGGTTTTCCATTGTGAATCAGCAGCCTACTCGCATGATTATCCCAGTGCCTCTTGGAGGGGCTTCAACCCAGGTCACTGTGGACTGGACCAATCAGTGTCCTACGGATGGCAGATATGGGTGTGGTTCAGACTGTTTTGTTTTCGACTTCTTAAACAGGTGAGCGCTTGTTGCCATGGTGTCAGTTACATCTGAGCTGGAGAGTTTTCACTGATCTGCCAACTGTTTAAAGTTGTGACGCACACGTAATTCAACCAATGACTGAATAAGTATTATTTTGGAAGCGCCTCCCCCTTTCCAAACAAAGTCCGAGCCCGACTTCTCTGCTCTGGTTGGTTGAGGTCCCCTACAGGAGGCAGTGGCATCGGTCTTTTTTCCAGGTGGCTAAAAATCAGCTCTATGAACAAATACAGATTACATGTCATTATGGGCAATTTAAATGTTTTTGTTTTAAACTTTTACACATTTTCTCTGTTGAGATTGCTTTTGATGAGATGAGGCACAAACAAATGAATATAGGCACATGGTTTATGTGTCAGAAAGGCTTACGGGCTAATTAAAGGTATTGTATATCACTTCTAATAAATGTGTGTGCTCCATAAACAACATACATACATCTGATACAGAGACAGTCTTGATTTTACATTCGAACATTCAATTATTGAACCATAAAATAAAAACAGTAAGATAATTGTTTGTATATTCTTTTGCAGTCAGCAACCTTTAGCCAAGACATTTTGATATTGCAAAATTATTATTAAATCATTAGATCATTTTTTTTGACTATTGACTGTTATGTACAACATGTGTGTGTGTCCAATGGTAGGTTGTTCACACCTGGTCAGGGGTGCTGTAAGAAAGGTTGGGGCCTATGACTCAAGTGTTTTAGAAAATTGGGCAATTATTTCATGTATAATCACTGGCCTGTGGTGAGAGGATAGTGGGGCCCAATGGATACATTTTCATGGGGCCCATAATTTCTGACGGCACCCCTGCACCTGATGAAAATTAGCATTGAGCAGACATGGCTAAATTAAGTGAAAGTTGATGTTTGTCAAATTAAGCAGCCCTGATGAATTACCCATTTGCTCAAATATCTAAATACACAGGTCATGAAAAACCCATATTTTTCCAGTTTGCTCACTTATTTTAGACACACTTGAATATTCATGGTCACACAAAGACTGTTTGTTTTCCCCTCAGTCCTTGAATATTTCTGCCTCGCTTAGTGTTTCCTCTCACACCATCACTCCACACTCGCACCTCCTCAAGGGCCCAGGAGTGATCCGTACTCTGCAAAGAGTTAACAACTCTGTGGCAATGCAATCAGCCAAGACAATATGTCTACAGGAAAAAGAATACACCAATTTTTTTAGAGGATGAAGAGAGGCTGGCTGCTGTACACGGCCCGACCCCATCCACCTCTGTCCTTTCAATAGTTTATTAACTGTGGCAGTCTTTGTCAAAGAAACAGACCAGGTGCAAAGAGCAAAAAGACTCCCAGATGCAGTTTGGCTGAAGGATTTATGAAATAATAAGTTTGTTTCTCTGGATAGCACAGTTCTGACAATTCGTGTAGTTGGCAATCATATATAATTGTCCTATTGTAAATCTGAATAAACACTTGCAGTCTTTAGCTTCACGGGACTTATGCGTAAAGCCATTAACCACGTCTTCATCTGTCGTGGAAAGTTATCATTCTGATACTGGTTAAAGCTGCATGGATACAACAAGAAGTGATGCTGAGGTGCAGTGGCTTTGGTGGACTCAAGTGGCAGTAAGGGGCATCTGGTGTTTAAATCTGTTGCTGTATCTGCAGAGAGAACTTTGAAGAGAAAAAAAAAAAAATTGACTCGTTATGCCCAATCTTGGGGAAAGTGGGTTATAACATAAGGGTGTGACTCCCCTCTCTTCCCACTTCCACAGATGACCAAAGTCACAGCCAGTGCAGTCCAAACTAAATGGTTTATTTATCAATGGTAGGGCTTCAGGGTGAGCAACGCCAACATAATAAACAAAAACAACAAAAACAATCTCATGTACCTACCAAAGAAAAGCAAATAGCACGCAACTCACTCACCTAACTCCATAAGTCAAAACAGGAGAAAAAAAAGGCCGGCATCAGAGAAGCGCATTTTAATTCTGGCTCTAGCAGTCCTCTGCCCAATCACTGGTCGCCACCTGCAGACAAAGATTGTGCAAAGACAGCAAAAAAGTACAGAGCAAAGCGCACAGCACCCCCCTCAGGCAAGGAGGACAAAAAAACAAATACAATATATGACCGTTGGGTCATAACGCAAGATTGGGACGGAGAGGATTGGTAATAGTTTTTTAATATAAGGTTAAAATACTATGAGTTCAGTAGTGACGTCCTTCATGCTTCCGTTTGATTTTCCTTCATGATCGTCAAGATTTGGAGCCACAGCAGTTGTGTGTTAAAGCGGCGAGCTGACTAGTGACTAAAGGCATCTTTCTCACCTTTCTGTTCGTCTCCTCTTCGCCTCCTTTGTCAATGCCTTTATGGGTCTTTGCGCCACTGCCGTGACGTCTTTGCGGGCAGCGTGGTCTGAAACCGCTCCCAGCCCACTCGGTTCAAAGTGTAATATCATGCATTCAGTGTGCAGAGTTTGAAGGACGGATTTTCTCCCTTTTACTCGTCAGAGTCCCCATCTAAGTGTTTAAGAAGCTTGCTATTTTTCAGGTAAAATAGTTACTTGCGTTGTCCTTCCGCTTTCACAATTTGCTTTAACACATGTGAAGTCAACCATTGGAGCTGGTGTCAGGGGGCCACCAGTTATGAAGGTTCTGCTTGGAGGTAGACTTGGCAAAGAGATTAAAAAAAAAACAAAAAAACAAACAAGCAAATAGGTACTCAGTTTTCAGTTGGATCACACTTTAATTCTTTATTCACAAATAGTCGCTTTTTGCCATTCAAACTCCGGTCATGCACCCCTACTTTAAAAAGTCATTATCTGGCCGTCATTGTCTGGGACTGTCAATTGAGGTTGTCCCAGCCGGCGTCGTCTATCGAAGAGTACGCAGACACACCTTCAGTCTTAGGTGATAATCATGCTGCTTTTTCCAACTTGTAGACTTTATACTGGCGCTTTTACTGGCTACCTTAGTCATTGTTGCGTAATAAGTTCAGTGCCCTGTGTGATTGAGAAGAAACTGAGTGTCTTCCTAGACAGGAATCATAAATCTTCTGTTTGTCATGTCTGAGTTCAGTGAGAATGAAAATACAAGGGCTGACAGTGAAATGCCAGATTCCCAGACCTGCAAAACACAGAAGCGCTCAGTACAACATCTGTTGAGAAAAAAAGGGGAGGAAGGTCTCACAGACACAGGATGGTACAGATTCAAAATGATCATATAAAAAACAATGCAGGAATTCGACAAGGAGGACGAGAGTGAGACAACGGCTGTGTTTGGAATCAACTACTATAATCATAGTAAACTGGGTATATAACTCAAGATTTCGAACCATGTAAATTCCCAGTACAAGGTTATTTAACCAAAATTACACCTGTCCGGAGAGTTGCAATGATGTTTTCGGACATTTATCAAACGAGTGGATTAGCGCCATGCTTCTGGCTGTTTGCAAGATAAAACCCTTGCTGACAAATTAACAAGTGTTTTGCTTTGTACATGCAGGTGGGCAGTCGAGTGGGGTGTGAATGTGAGGGAAGGTCCCCCTTTTGACCGTGGCTCTGTCCCTAGATTTCGCTGAAGACCCATGGTTGGCCCATGCTGACGGGGCCTCTGGTGTTTGGCGGGCCTGCTTTCAAAGATCGGCGTGGGTCTTGGATGACCATGGATTCTGCTTTTGCTGGGGGGGGTGGTTGGGCTCTGGCAGGGCCAGGGACCACCTTGTCCGGTCAACTGGCCCCTGGCTTTGGGGGGTCTTTCTGTTGCCCTGTGCACTAGACCTCTTACCACCCACACAGGGGGCTCTGGCGTCCCCAGAGTGGCAGGCCTTTTGCCTTGGGTCTCTGCAGGTCTTGGGGGCACGAGGTCATGGGACCGTGGGCTCTGCTTGCCCTCAAAACCATAGCAACCGAATACTTTCAGTTTTATAACCTACTGCCATTTAATCAAAGTAGTTTTAAAGTCTGGGTCTTATTTGCAGTATTTGTAAAAAGGCAGAGCCTGTAGATTCTATACTGAACTTCTCATCATGTGCAAGACAACACCACATGTGGACTTATCCATAAGGTATATTGTGTTTCACAGGAAATGTCACTCTGGCTTATTGTTCATTCAGGATCTAATTTGCATAACGCACAGGCAGTGGAACCTTTGTGGAGACAGAGATCTGTCCATCAAACTCAGAACATTTTAAATATGCAACGCAGGAGATTGGCTGGAGAAGGGATATTGCTGCAGGACTGCTGCAGTGCAGTATAATTTAAAGGTAAAATCAACCTTTTTCCTGGGTCTATTTTTTTTTCCCTGAAAGGATAAGAAATAGGATATAAATGACTGTAAAGAATGAGGACCACTTAAACCTGTATACAGTGTATGAAACAAATGTTGCCTGAAAGTTTTAGACAAAAACACATAAATGGAAAAAGAAACACTGTGGAGGAGGGAAATGGGTTTAGATGACTGTGTTAAATCAATATGGAGGGTTTTTTTCTGTGCTATTTCTGTGAATGCTTACGTATCCGTTATGTTATCAAGCCTGCGGTCTCTAATATACAGTAATCTGCAGGGCAGGACTAACTGAGGCAACCCTTCATTGTTATACTGAGTGTGAAAGAATACGTTTGAGGGGTTGGGAAAGTTTTTCAGTGTAAAATAATCAAGAGCTGTTTTTACTTTTAAAGTTAAAAATAGTAATAATAATATTCGGCTGTGATCATTCACAGGTGGTGTTATGTAGATGCAACATGCTCAGCAAAAAATAATCTAAATAACCAGCTTGCTATCTCTGCTGACTCGCTAACTGGAGCTATGCTTAACTGCTAGCTGGGTCTGACAAAATTTTTAGAGAGAAACCCATAGATGGTTATTTCGATTTTGGATTTGAGAGCGATTTGATACAAAAAATGTGTGTTATGTATTTGATAAGGTGATGGTTGTAAGCTGAGGAGCACCTGTGTGCCATTGATGTTGGCCTTTTGTTCGCCCTCACCAAATACGTTATGTTGCACCCACATCTGTGTGTTTTTCTGCTTTTCAACATACTTGTGCCAAAACCTCCAGTCTGATCTTAATGCAACTTAGTGGAACATTGACTGAGGAAGGGCCATGCTGTATCTGCCATAGAATACATTTATTTCTCAGGATGCCTTACCAGGATTTCACTTTTTTATTTACTTTATTTAAAACCTTTTTGTTTAACTCACTTTTTACCGATTTGATCCTGTTGTAAATGACTGTTTTACAGTAATCTTTCATGTAAACTGTGAGCTGGATATACATGTTAGTTGTCTCTCTATGTTTAAACGCCGAAACACTGTTTAAATGTTTATATGTCTATGCCGGTCATTGCTTTATTAGTTATATTTGTTACATTTATTCCTCACTCATCTCTCACAACTGCCACTGTAGTTAGAGCCAATTGCACCAAACTTTTCTTGGTTTTATCCAAAGAAATAATGTATATCTAGACTACTTGAACAAGCAGCAAGCTATATTTTTATATTCTATATTAAATCTAATGTAGCAATACTTGTCTTAAAAAAAAAAAAAAAAAAAAAAGGTGATTGCATTTTTCAGCTTTGATTCAAACCATTGTTATCCGCATGACTTCCCATAATGGACCACCGCGACATCTGATAATACCACAACAGGGAGACAATCAATTTTCTCCACTGTCCCTTCTTTTCATTACAGATGAGAGGTGTATAAATAGTGCGGTGCCAAGACGGACCACAGCAGCCTCAACAAAAGCGCCAGAACTCGCATAGTATCACAGTGTTGGCAGGTGTTAGCATTCCCTGTGGGGGCTCCTGTCTTTCTTAAATGGGTCTTGCTGGAAATAGGTTCCACACATGTGGCAGGAAAAGTGGGAGTGGAGTCAGTTTTCCGGATAAATATGACCTGAAAATGTGGAATCAATGCTAATACGGGTGTGTTAGGGGAAAAGGGGAGTTAGGTATATGAATGTAAGCGGCACCCCCTGCAGCTATCACCAGTTGCTGTGCGGTGGAGGATGTGCTGTGCCGCACACCGGCCACGCTGAACATGTGCAGCTGTGCAGCGGTACGTGCATGCTGTGACACCAGCATGCGCTGGTTTGAGACGTAAACGGCACGTGAGATATGAGGGTTCATGCGCAACTCTTCTCTCCATGAGGAGACGATCAGAGCTGTGGTAAAGTGAACGAGATACACAGAAAATTTAAGATTCTGTGCGAGAACCAGTGTTGCCAGGCGGGAAATGTAGGACTGTCGTACCAGAGACATAAAATTATCGTATTTAGAGGGAAATTATTATACATCCGTCAAAACCCAAATCACGAGTCTCTTGATGCGCAACTGTCACTCTAGTTTTTAATAGCGTCTCACAGCCAATCATGATCGTTGTTCGGTGGCCAAACACATGGGCGTCACTTGTAGCTCACATCTAGAAAAACACGACTTCCCGGAAACTAGCCACAAGAAAACTCATGCCTTCCAGGTTCACAAAAAAACTCCGCCAGCCAGTTTGAGGCAGGCTGATTACAGCCACACATTCACGGAATGGTCAAATTATCGTATGTTTGGCCTTTTCGGGATTATTGATCGTACATTGTACAGAGGGCAAAATTATCATACAAATACAACAATTATTGTATACCCAGCAACACCAGTCAGAACACACCCACTGCATATGAATTCTGTTGTTTTATCGTAAAGTGGAAACACCACTTTTGGCTTTAACTCATCATTTTGAAATGTATACTTATTGGACTGCAATAAATATAGAAAGATGACACCATCTGTGCTAATACTGGTTTCTTCTCAGCCTTGCTTTGTCTATGTTACTCTCTCTGCCGGCAAGATGGAAATTTAAGGGAAAATTGAGAGTCCGATGTATGACACAAAGAAAATACGCCAACCTTTGGTGACCAAAAAAACGCAGGCAGCCGGCTGTCCCCTTTGACGGAAACGGTGGAGGATGAAACAGCACAAGCAACACTCTACCCCCCCACAGATCAAGCACCCTTTTGATGGAGGAACTCAAGGGGGAAGGAGAAGAGTGATGGAAAATCTACATAGTTCCATGTGATCTGCCTCAAAGTGCAGATCTGGAACCGTCGTCAACACAACTGGACCAGCTGCCTGGTCAGCGGAAAAAGACCACCGAGATACTTCGGGTGTTAAAATGTCCAAGTAGCAACCGAGACAGCGATGACATGACACACTACAAAGAAACTCTTCAGGTATGACAAAAACAATTTTCAGCTTTCTGTGAAAAGGGAAATCCAAGTGAAGGAGACGTCCCAAAGAAGAGGAGCACCGAGGCTTAAAAGACGAAAAAAAAAAAAATCCTTTACAGGAGCAGGAATGGACCCGCGCGTTCCGGCTGTGTCAAAACAGTCTTCAGGTGTGTCGTTTAAAAGGCGCAACAGGTCACAGATCAAATGATCACGGTCACAAAAAGATATACCAGTTTAACAATTGCAAAACACCAATAACAATAAAAGTAACCAAAAAAGGATTAGGAATGGTGTGCACTAAAAAAAATGATTAGAAATTGGACCACCAAGATCAACCACAACATGTGAACCTCAATAAAAATGCCTCAGTGCTCACTTGAACTTCCCTTTTTATATAAAGCTGATAGCCTTTTTTGCCTCTTAAACTGGTAAGCACCTTTTTTTAATCCCAGTCTTGCATCTTGCTATTTTTTTTTTTTTTTTTTTTTCCCATT
>CAAKHG010027827.1:11109-27999 GCA_901007715.1 Dactylopterus volitans | reverse complement strand
GGTCGGACCGTTGCTAGTCGAAGGTTTTCTTGGCTGCCGGGCTCATGTATGCACACACACACACTCACGAACACAGTTTGGTCAGGTGGAAGGTCAGCCTGCCGCCTCTGGAGGGGAGAGGGCTTCAGAAGTTCCCGCACGTGTATGATTCTGCCCCTGAACTGTGATCACAATCGCATGACAACGTTCACCTTGTTTGGCAAACAAGCGCTCGGCGGCCGGCGGTGAGACGTGGACTGCCTGTGAATGACCTCACCCAATGCTGCGATGGACTTTCGACCAGCCCACCGGCCGATTTGCAAAGTCGGATTTATAGCAATCAGCCGTAACCTTAAGACCCCATGCAACAGACCTATTTAATTAAATTTAATGCTTAATGTTAAATATTTTTGGGGACTGTAATTTGTGATGATGTTGAACTGTACTGGGTCGCACTGAGAAGTGTCCATAATATTTTGGTCATCCACTCGTATGCATCAGGGTGACAAAATATCACCTCTTAGTGTAACCCAGTGCAGTTCAAAAACATCACATATTACAGACCCAATAACATTAAAATATGTCAAACAGATTCAGTAAAAATTCGCAATAAAAGCCCTCATGAAGGGAGAATTTATTGCGGGGCTGTTGCATTCTCGTCTATGGTAAACTTGTGGTGGTCGTAATGTTTTGGCTGATCTGTGTAAAGCGCGTATGTGTACTTCGTGTGTTGATCAGTTGTTTTCTTTTCACATGAAGATGACATCTAAGGCCACAGCAAAATGCTATCCCTGACACTCAAAAACAAATATTTTGTTGAAGACGGTAATTGTGAAATATTGTGGTTGGGGTTGCTTCACTATGAGAATTTCATTACAAGATGATTTCATACAGTTTTGAGAGGAATGAAAACATGGTGAAAAGCCGTCTGTGCCGTTATTCTCTCCTCTCTCAATGAAGAAATACTCTCCAGTTTGCGTTTATTACGATACTACAGCAGCGTCACATCGAGAGCAGACGCCATCGTTGTCCTGGAGCCACGCCCTCAGCTGGCCTCTACCGGACGCTGATTGGCTGCAACGCTTTCGTTTGGAGCCTCGTATTGCGATTCCGCCGCCTCTCGAGGCAACGAAAAACAGGAGGGTTTTGTTATCATTTCATAAAATATCACATCCTAACAGACGCCAAACTCGATATGAACGTAGAGTTTTTTTTATTTTAAAAAAAAAGTGTAGAATCGAATCATGTAGATGTGGAAACGCAGATGCACGGTAACTGTCGGTTTTCATGCATGGATGAAAGCGGACGGACGCTCGGAACCGTCTGCGGCGATTGTCTGCAAACGCAGTTTCCTGGGAAATCACGCCGCTTTACATGTTTCCGTCGCCGCCGCCGCCGGTCTCGGGGTCTCCACGGCAAAGTCGTTTGGACGTCAGAGGACGGGACAGCGCGCGTTTTTGGTCGCCGTCCTCCTGAGCCAGTGTTTGTGTGGCTGGGTGTAAACACACGCACACACACACACACACACACCGACGTGAAGCCAAGATGAGAGCGAGCCAAACGATCTGCCTCTTATTTAGACGCGTGGAGAGCAGAGCCTTGCAATTCCAACCACACGAGCACATGCACACACGCACGCACGCACACACACACACACACACACACAGGCAGCCGCAGCGAGCTTCCACATCAGCTGTTTTCCACCAGCCGGTTTATTGTGTGCGACCTTCCATTTCTGCGCGCACCAGCAGCAGGTCTGCTCAGCACCAGTAAACAGGAACTTCCAAACAAAGAATCTGGTTGTTTAGGTGCCTTTTGGCCCGGGGATAAATAAAGGGGCATGGAGAGCAGGCTCCGATGTTTGATGTCCTGCGTCTTTGTTTCTGTCTGTGTGTCCCGCAGCTGCTCCACATCTGCATCGAGGGCTGGGGGAACTGGCGGTGGTCGGAGGCCTTCAGCGTGGACAACCTGGGCACCCTGCTGAGGACCATCGAGTACAAGGGCCGCACGGCGTCGCTCATCATCAAGGTGGTGCAGCTCAATGGTGTCCAGAAACAGGTACAGCAGGGTTTTTGTTTGTTTGTTTGTTTGTTTGTTTGTCTCCATTTTTCAGTGTAAAAACAAACACACAAAAACCTGTTCATGGTTTATTGAAAATGCAAGAAAATATAAATATTATGAACTCATCATTTACCTTCCCCCGTTGGAGATAAACAAGTACATGAACGTCAGAATGTTTTATTACAGAATTATTGTTGTTTCATTTTTGCTATTTAAAGCCCCATTTCACAACAGTTCCCCCTTAAGGCAACAGCTGCAAAGTCACTGTAATGGGACACTGACTTGTAATTGGGGGAATTGCGGCTCTCTAACACTCAGCAGGTCCTGAACATCATGGAGGAGGAGTGAGGCAGGATGTGCACCCATCAACCACGACATGTTTACTATAGAATATAATCCAGCACCCCTGCAATAAATTGCGTCCCTGATATTTGGTCACCCTCATGCATGTGAGTGGGATGACCAAAACAATAGGGACGCCTCTCAGCACAACCCAGTGCAATTCAACAGCATCACGAATTACAGTCCCAATAACAATCGACACTTCTCGCAACCTGGCTCGGTACAAATTCAACATCAAACTTTATTGCATTCATCCGTTGCATCGCATTACACGGTAAACATGTCGTGGTCGAGACGTCGCAGCTGATCGGTGTAAATGATGAGATCGAGTTTATGAGCACATCCGTTCGGATGGTAAAACTGCATTGTTAAAATCATGGTTGGAAAAACACATTTTTTCAAGAATCCACATAAATTTTGATTTCTTCAAACATTATACTCCATGATAGTCATTTGTTTGAAGCAGTGGTGATTTAGCACTCCAAGATGTTCCTAATTTGTTTGATTTTTATTTGCTCTAAAAAAGATAATAAATAAGTAGCATCAGTGAGAGTAGAGCCATTAAAATCTTAAGCCATCCCTAGTCGTTGCACCATATTAGCAGACGCTACTGTCGCTCAGCAAAACTACCTACTGAGGCTTTAACGACATGTATTACATTTGCTGATATGTACATGGAGACACCTACAATAGCTGTCTGTCTGTCTGTCTGTCTGTCTGTCTGTCTGTCTGTCTGTCTATAGTGCAACAGCAGTACAAAATACAGTTCTGAGACTTCACAGGCGCGATCAAAATGAGGGCTGAATTTAAGATGCGTCTTGACTGACAATGTGTGATATGGTATCATCACATGATGCTCTCTGGTCTTAGCTGCTTTTTTTTTTTTTTTTTAAATTCTGAAGCTGGAGTTAAGACATGCAAAACACACAATGAAGTTGTGTGCCGTCTGCCAATAGCGTGAAACTGGAAATTCCTTAAGTGGTTCAGGATGACATGGAAAAGCAGGAACTTATTTTCAACATTACACCCCTGAAGTGCCAGCACTCATTTAGGGATGAAAAAGGTTTAAATCTCCAGTGTTTTTCCACTTGTATGTTATGATTTAGTAGTTGCTTCGCTAACAGGAGTCTTTATTCCATATTTGAGTTTTTTGTTGTTTTTTTTATTCTGCTTTATAGCACTAAAACGAGAGCTTTTGAGGCTTTAACGTAACTCGAAGACAATGTGCTCAGTGAATCCGCAGAGAAGATGGCAGGGAATCACAAGCCAGCCGCTTGTGCCTTTTTTTATACCAGGGATAATGGTGAATCATGTTTCCACAAGTTACAGAGCGCAGTCGCTGCTCTTGAAAGTGCGGAGAAGCCATCAGATTATAGTGGTGACACGTTGTTATGTAAACAGTGTCAAGTGTCGCACATGTCTCCCTTTCAGACGAAACAGACTCAATCAGGCTCTCGCATTCCTCCCCGTCTGTCCCAGGCTCGGCTTACGTCTTATTCCCACTGGATGCAATGATAGGGTATGACAGTCGCTCGCATCCACTTCACAACGCCGAGCGTCGCGGCGGGACAGTGGACGCCACAACAGACGAAAGCTGGCTATCGCTGTGTGCGTGAGCTTGCCTCGTCTTTTTTTTTTTTGTTTTTTTTGTTTGTCTTCAGAGTGTCACCCACCACTGTGCTCTTGTCATTTCCAGCTACCCTCAGGTTTTGTATTTTAACGGCGCCTCACACCGATCAGCCATAACATTAAAACCACTGCGTGTTTGCAATAAAATATAATGCAGCAGCCCTGCAATAGATTCTCCCCTCAGGAGGAGTTTTATGCTGAATTTGTACCGAGTCTGTTTGAGGGAGGCGCTGACATATTCTTACAGTCGTTACCGGGCTTGTAATTTGTGATGCTGTTGAACTGTACTGGCTGTTCTTAATTTTTTTGGCCATCCCCATGACAAAATATTAGGGACACCTCTCCGTATAGCCATGCACAGTTCAACACCATCGCAATCGTTGAAATATCTCAGCGCCTCTCTCGCACACATCGCAGGGGCGTTGCATTATACTCGACAGTAAACATGCGGCGGTTTCAGTGTTGTGGCGGATTGCTGTGCGATTCAAGAGAAATAACGGGATAAATACAAAGTAAAAGTAGTCAATTTTGTCCCTGATATTTGGTCACCCGAATGCATATGAGTGCGATGACCAAAAATATTAGGGACACCTGTCAGTATAACCCAGCACAGTTCAACGGCATCACAAATTTACAGTCCCAGTAACAATCATTCAAATATGTCAGCACCTCTCTCAAACGGATTCAGTCAAAATTCAACATAAAACTCCCCCCTGAAGGGAGAATTTATTGCAGGCTTGTTGTATTTTATTCTGTAGTGAGCGCGCAGTGGTCATAATGTTATGGCTGATCAGAGCACTTAACAGCATGTCGATCCCCATTGTATGGACCCCATTCATAAATACCCACATATGTATTCTATAAGCAAACTCACTGGGCACGTTTTTATGTCATCAGCTGCAGCAAACAAGTGTTATGATGACTAGTTAAACTTTTTTTTTCCCCATTATGGCTTTATAATTTAATCTGTAAAATATGAAAAATATTGAAAAAAAAAATAACCAAAATATCCATCAGGATTTTCTCCCGAGTCCATGTTGATGTCTTACCCAAAATAACACAGCAAATTCTCACAGTTGAGTAGCCACAATGTTTGATGTTTTTGTCCCATGAAGGACTGGAAATATGATTTTGACGTCATCATGATGCCGGTCAGTTTTTTTTTTTTTCTCTTTTTTTTTAATTTTACTCTAATCAAATCATGTTCTGTTAGGCTCTTATGTGTAATTTTTTTTGTCATTTTTAAAACTCGTTTTTGGAAAGCACCCGCGTCTTCTTTCTCGTATTCACTTAAACAGACTGTCTCTTTCGATTTTTTTTTTTTTTCCATTTTGCATGTGTATCAACAAAGGAAGGATGAGAGGAGGGAGAAGAAGAAGTAGGACTGTCGGGGTTGTTGACATAAGTGTGTGTGTCTGGGAATGAGCATAAAAAATAAAAAATAAAAAGAAATGATTGATGGAGAGGCTCATTAGGGGCCAAGCTCCACGATCATTATCAGCACCACAACCTGCGCAACACACAAAGACAATTATGTGCATGCAGAGATGTAAACACACACACATACACCCACACACACACACACACACACACACACACACACACAGAGAGGGTGGTGGAAACAATCAGTTCAGAGCACAATTAGATTTGTCAGTCCCAGATGAAAGTTCCCTCGTGGCTGCGGCTTGGCTGAGTGTGTGTATGTGTGTTTGTGTGTGTGTGTGTGCGCGTGTGTGTGTGTGTGTGTGAGCGAGCGTGAGGGTGTGTGTGTGTGTGTGTGCGCACGCGGACATCATATCCGCACATGTATGGATTCTGCGTATATCTATGGCACATGTTGAGTCAATTTTATTTATATATCATCGCGCAGCTTTTGTCAGGGCACTTTACGCATGGCACAGCGGAACTTCTCACAGCGGCACTGACGGGGAGACTCGACATCCAGCCATGAGCAGAACCACTCAGAACCAAACACAACTAAACGGAACCAGACCCCAGTTAGCTGTGCCGAAGGAGAGCAGCGAGACGAGAGAGATAATAACAATGACAAGAGTAATCGCAAAAAGTAATAACAGTGGTAATGACAGTGATGGTGAGGATGACTCTGCAGCTCGAGGCAGAAATAACTGACAAGGGAGGAGAGGATCATGGGAAGTCCCCCACAATCTAACTACAGTGTAACTAAAAGCAGTATAACGAAGGGATGGTTCAAGGCCAGCCTGAGACAGCTGTAACTATCAGCTTTATCGAAAAAGGGAATTTTTGAGCCTATTCTTAAACACAGAGATGGTCTGTGTTAAAACTGCAAGACGGTTCCCCAAGAGAGGAGCCTGATAACCGAGAGCTCGGCCTCCCTTTCTACTTATAGAGACTCTCGGAACCACAAGTATTCCTGAACTCTCGAAGTGCAGTGCTCTCGTAGGGATGATGAGGCACTAGGAGGTCCTCAAGATGGGATTGGTGCCTGGTCATTAAGGGCCTCGTAGGTGAGGAGGAGTGTTTTTAGGTTTCAGCTTGTGGGGGGAGTTCACCCACATGAATGAGAGTTCACAAGTCCACAAAAACAGGGGTTAAAACTTCTTCAAATGTAAGAGGGTCACTGTGGTGTCATCCAAGCGTCCAGTGGCGCAAATTGTGGCTGTGCACCACGCTGCACTCCAGTGCGAGCGTTTTCATCTGAATGGTGTCGATGACAGGTGGTTAAAGATGGAGAGGCAGAGAAGAAAGCTCCTCTCACTGGTTGAAGGACGGCGGGTAAGTTATGTCAGTGTAGCAGGAGCTTCTGTGTGTGGAGGCTTGGAAATATGCAGGTTTAACTAAAGCTACGACTAAAAAAAAAACAGGCCGTGGTTGTCTTGCAGCTGTGTGCTGGTCAGTATTTACAATCTTCAGCATCATGAAAAGAAGAATAAAGAAAGTTGTTTGTGGTTATTTTATTGTTCAGTTATCAGTTTTTTTTAACTAGATGTTGAATCATCAAACCGATCAATAGGGAGGGATTCACTTGGGTTTAA
This sequence comes from Dactylopterus volitans, assembly GCA_901007715.1. Lineage (NCBI taxonomy): Eukaryota > Metazoa > Chordata > Actinopteri > Syngnathiformes > Dactylopteridae > Dactylopterus > Dactylopterus volitans. The sequence goes on along the minus strand of CAAKHG010027827.1, from coordinate 20,974 downwards.
TGTCTTCACTTTGATGTAACACGGCAGCGCTCCTTGTCTTGGTCCGTTGCAGCGTCCAGTAAAGAACTGATATCCTTGGAAATTAAAATATGTTTTTTTATATGTGGTTTGGCTGCTTTAGTTTTGAAACCTTGTAAGTTTCATATGCATAAATTTCACAGGTTTTTGTATGTGGTTTGGCTGTGATCTATGTAACTTAAAACATGTAAGCCTCCAAATGTGTCAATTATTTGGGACCATAAGGGGGGGGATGGGCGGGATTTACACCGTGTTTTCAGCCTAAATGTTGCGTTAACATACATATTCGCATACACACGCACACATACACACACACACACACACCGCACAAGCTTCTCACCCAAGTGGCACAAGCTCAGATCACCACAGCAGCAGTATGGGGGCATTTTTTAGAAAAAAGTCTTTTTTTTTTAACGTTTAAAGAAGCGGTTAGCATTTATTTGAATTTAACTGGATTTAGCTTCCAACGCTGTTTTGCCCCTCAAACTCCAAAAGTGCTTCAAGGACTCAAACACGTCACCCACCCCTCCATCAGCAAAGATTATGAGTGAACTTTTAATTTTGGGTGAAGTGTCCCTTTGATTTTTATCCCCGGTCCGTTCTGCCACACCTGTAGTTTGCAATTATAACAGCAAGTGACTCTCTGCTGCTTGAGGTGCAGCCTTTCAAAACAGCTACACACACACCCTCAGATGCATCTGGGCAACACGTCATAATATCTTCTTTTTTTTTTTTTCTTTTTAAGCAGACAAACGTCTCACGCTTAGATGCCAGAAATTGTTCTGAACTAAATGACTAAAGGTCCCCGCAGAGTCCCAAACAGAGCGGATGAGTAATAACGGTCGATTCAGTATCAACAAATAGTCAAAGTCTGCCGTGCTCCGCTGTCATGAAACCGTCTTCCTGTTATGTCACATGCAAATACAGCTCATCCCCGATCACATTCACTTATTTCTGCGCTGATTTTCCCCGATCTCTCCTCCCCTCTCGCCTCCAGGTAATAATCTGTGGGCGGCAGGTGATGTGCAGCTACCTGACTCAGGACATCGAGCTGCGGGTGGTGCAGCACTACGTGGGGCCCGACGGGCAGACGGTGGTGCGGGAGCACTGCGACTGCCTGGAGGCCGGCGCCAAGCTGCCCTCCTACGTGCTGGAGGACGCCGAGCTGACGGAGTTGTGCGTGAGGGCCAGAGGAGATGAAGACTGGTCGCAGGATGTCCAGCTGGAGAGGAGGGACAAGGGCGGCGGCAGCAGCAGCTCAGTTGTCCAGGTGCAGTAGGACGTGACAGCTCTGGGACTGGTTCTGCAGGCTGCGCTGGGTCTGGTTCTTGAGACCCCCCCCCCACCCAGATTTGTCTGCTCCAGTTAATGTTTTGAACATATAATATTGACAAATACGTTTTGATATGAACGTCAGGCTGTATACAGGCAGACAGACGCAAATAGACGCGCATATTTCACACGCCACCGCCTCCTCCGACCAACTCTCCATACACACACACACATGTTTATAGCTGGTGACTGGACCACCAACCGTGACCGGATCCCCGTCTCCTGGGTGGCCGCAGTGGCTGAGCCGCTGCTCAATCTTTCGGGAACGGGTCGAGATTGTCCCCGCGGATCGGCTAACAAAAGCTCCACCACTTTCCAAGCCGTAACCCAGAAATTCGGTTTACGCTCTCTCATAACAACGCTAACCATAGACAGGAAACGCTCGCCAGCGTGTGGGCACGGGAGGATGCTTTGAAGGCACTTTCACACCGCCGGTTTCGCATCGGATGATCTCTTCTTCTCCTTCCAATCCCTTGTGTTCCCTATTTCTTTGTCTTTACCCCTCATGTTATTTTTCGCTCCCCTGCTTTAGGAACCTCGCGGCGCTAACGGCCCGCCGCCCTGCCGCTGCAGCTTCTGTTTGCGGCTCTGGACGTCTCTGACTCCGCGCCAAAACCTCCGCCGTTATCTCCCCCTCCCTCAGTCAGACATCCATTACACATATGGAGGCTTGGCTCCATATGAGAGACTTGTCTGGTAGCCGAGTGCTTAGATCTCTCTATCTCTGGCTGCCTCCTACTCCTTCACTCGCTCACGTCCTCCCTTCTTCCTTTTACTCGCCCACACACTGGCTGGCTCATCTATCTCGCGGCGCCTGACTCCTCCTCCTTATTTACTTCTCCCGCTGGCATCCCTCTTGTCCACCTGTTCCGTTTCCTCCCCTGTCAGTGCCTCCTTTCTCATCAGCAACGAAGTAACTCCTCTGCCATATCTCACCTTTCCTCTCCCCAACTCTCACTCTCAGTGTCTGCTTTGGCTCCTTTCCTTTACGTCCAAGCAAAGACCAGGAGGTCATTATGACCGTCTGCCATTCCTGGGTGTTTTTTTTGGAGTGTTTGCCAAGGTTTCACTCCCTCATCCCAGAAAGGCTGTTTTTCAATGTTCGCCCTGTCTCGTCCCCCCTTTCTGGTGTCCCCCACCAGTAAATGATGTCCCCGGCCCATCATAAAGCAGCGAGAACTTGCAATGTGGCTTGGCATCGCAAGGCATTAATGAGGAGCGAGGGGGGAAAAAATGGGACAAAAACAATGCACTCATCCTACGGTGGGCACATTCTCAGCATTTAATGGCCCATTATCTGGCACTAACGGCTGTCACTCGCCTGTCATGATATGATGTTGCGAGGCTTTTGGGAGACTTAAATTTCAACAACTGGGAGCAGCCAAGAAGCAAAGATTTTTTTTTTGTTTTTAGGAGAAAACATGACAGTCTGTCACCGATGGCGGCTGCGAGCATGATGTCAGGCAGTCGAGAGGCAGTAAAGTCATCAGATATCCATATTTGCGTGCCTCCTCGCCACAAACGAGTTCCGCATCATTGAGCAATCTTGTAACCTTTTTTTTAAACGCGATAACACGCCACACCAGCAGCACCGCAACTGTGGCGTGATGAACTGACATGACTGACAATAACAAGCTTTTTTTTTTGTTCGTCCCCTCTCAGGTGCCGTGTTCCGGTGGTTCCTTGCTGTACGTGTGGTGCACTCTCATCACCATTGAGCCTGATTCTCACATGCAGCAGCGAGTGGTGGGTGTCATGCATGGACGCATAAGAATGTGGAGGATTTTTGTCTTGTCTCCGGCGTGCTGACACGGGGATCAACAGCGTGCGCGCGGCTTTCTCCGTCAACTTTTCAAATGAAAAGTTTCCTCACGTGACTGGCTGCTTCATTTCAAACGTCCAATCGGTGCAAATTAAATTCCGCGTGCGCCTTATTGACTGGAGAGTGGTGGCGTCTCTGTTCCTCTGCCGACACTGGGGGACACCGCTGGTGTCAAGGAAGAACCGCTGCTGCTGGGAAGCCACAGCTGTACCACAAATGGTCACGCTGTCTCCAAGATGTTTGGGATTCGGGAGGATTTTGGGGTGCGGTTTGGCATCAGAGGCTGGCACGCCCAGCATCCTGGGACGTGTAGGCACCGGCTGCACAGGTCTGCACCAGGAGGCCTTGGCTTTCAACGGCAGTCAGTGGAGGGCGTTTATATCGTGATTCACAATGTTGCCAACCTGCTGATCACAAGCAATATAAGAAGATCTGTGTGTTGCTGAACTGACACTTTGACGTGCTCTGTGGAGGATCCGAGCATTGGACCAGTAACCCTCTAATTAATAACGTATTGCTTGGATTGACTGCATGAAAAAGTGGTTAACTTTCCCTATAACTCCAAACAGTGCGACTGTGTCCGTGCGGTCTCTGTTTCTGAGGACGTTTGTGTGCATTTCAGGTGGTTTTCAGCCCACTGTTTGTCATGAGGAGCCACCTGCCGGATCCAGTGATCATCCACGTGGAGAAGAGGAGCCTGGGACTGAGGGAGAGCCAGCTGATCCGAGGTCAGGGCCACCAGGAGCCCCTGCTCAACACCGAGGCAGACCTCACACACCACCTCACCTTCCAGGCCAGGTAAATTCATACATGAGCATTTTACCAGTGATGGCTCGCCTACCGTAATAAAGAAGCTAGATCTTAAATAGATCTTAGGCGGCTGGATGGATGGATGGATGGATGGATGGATGGAAGGATAGAAAGAAAGAAAAAAGTTTGAAATTTTTGAAAACCCAAGTTAAAAAATATGTAGCATCACCTGGATACCAAAAAAAATGATGTTGATCGTATTGTGCAGTAAATATCTTGTATTTCTATCACATCCAACTGAATGTAGGTCAAAATGGTTTTGCATATCATTGCTTTCTGTTTTTATTTACTTTTTTTTATATATATATAATTTGTATTTACATTTCGCGCAGCCTCCCAACTATCTTTGGAATGGTGGTCGCGCGTGAAACACAACAGACTAACATTCCTACACATGCCTCCGTATGTTTTTCTCTCCTCATGACTGACAGAGACCTTCGCCTGCCACTTCATCTGTGGCACAAAATCTGTTTTTTAGAATCCCTGCTATTTTTTTTTTTTCATAACCTCAGTGGTTGTGGTTCAGCAGGACATCTTGATGGGACAATGGATTTATTGCAGTCCAGCGTTACATTATGTCATCAGCAACCAACTCATACTGTTGCAAAGGGACAGTCTGACTCTTGTCTCCGGTAATGGGATTTTTATGCTTCCATTTAGCGAAAGACGGGGAGACACTCAGTTAAGATTCTCTCACACCACATTCTGGTCTCTGTGAGCCAGCATGAAGACAGGATCCAGGGAGAGCCAGGCACATTTCAGGGGAGCAGGAAGCCATCTTGGCAGCTGCTGAGAAACAGCTCCAATTCCAGCATGTCAGGTTTGGCCATAATTACCCCTCATTTAGATACAGACCCTAACAGAGAGCAGGTTTTTGGCCCCATGTTGGCTCCGTAATTGTGTGTGTGTGTGTGTATATATGCGCACATGCTGGTGCTGGGCGGATGAGCAGCGTCTGCACACGTGTGCCGCCGCCCCCCCCCCCCCACGTATCTGTGTGTGGTCTGCGCCTGTCGTTGTCTCGCTGGGCTGCGGCGTGTGCCAGTTTAAGTGTGACAGTCGCCACTTCATCATGGGCAGGGCCTGTCACATACATCACTCCTGCGCCTGCGACGGCGTCCCAGTTTGTCAGTGTGTGTTCACACTTGCTCATAACATCCTGCGAGAGACAGCTTTTTATCCACTTAATCATCCTAAGCTCCGCTAAGCTGAATCAAATTTTTTTTTTTTTTTAAAGCAGTCACTTGCATCAACATTGCCTGTGAAAGGAATAAGCGATGCATCTGTAATTCATCTGTAGGTTATACAGCCTAATCGCGTCACTGAATAACATCACCGCCATACCTCATGTGTCATGTCATGTCAAGCGCATATAAATGACAGATGCTTAGTCTGTTACTGACATGAGTGTTTACGCTTCGGTGTGGGTGGCCCCCTGGGAAATTGCTACCACATGTCCATACTGCATTGTTGTTGTTCCTACTGTATTTGCTATCTGCGCATGCATAATCTTTTGTTGTTCTGTGTGAATGCATGGGAGACAATTCGTCATTTTTGGTAGCAACTAGCGGTGATGTGAATAAACAAGGCGTAATGAGTCCCCCTGAGAGGATTTTTTTTTTTTGGGGGGGGGGGTTCTGTAACTGTATGTGTTTAGATATCTGGTCGCAAAGTTTGTTTTGACTTCAGCAGCCATAAAGGAGCCACAGTGGCCGTTCAGTTACTGGGAACGCGGCATATCTGGCTCCTGTTGTTGCAGATAAATCCCCCTTTTCAGGCGCTCACGAAGCGAGGTCGGTAACAACCGAGTGTCTTGTCTCCGTGCGCTGCAGCCGCGGCGCTCCCCGTGTTTACGATCCGTACCCCCCCCCACCCTGCCCTGACCGCTTCCCACCACACAAAACTCACCCCCTCCTCTTGACTTGACGCCGCCCCTCAAAAACGCGGTCCTATGCATCCTCATAAACACGCTCATTATAACCCGCAATTGTAAGTGTACCTTCACACACACAAACTCACACACGTATTTGACACACATACACAGGCACCGGAGCCCCCGGCTCCCCCCCCCCACGCCCTCCTTTCCAAATGCCTCGGATGGATCCAATCTTGAGTGTTCACTGGTCAACAGCTCGTCTTTCCTCCCTGTAATTACACATAGTTGCGGGCTCTAATGGACGAGGTAGCGAGCATAGCTGCGGTCGGCGACACAAGAGACACAGACGAGTCGTAACCAGAACTGCTGTGTCCTGCTCTCCACATATAGGCCGCCACATTAGAAAACTGCGGATTACAATCAGAAGCCCCCAGCGGGCCCTCCTCCCCCTCGCCCACCTCAGGAACTGCTGTGGATAAAAAGCTTCCTGTCAACACCTTGTCCCTCCACTCTTTCTCATCCCAGACCCATAAGCAGTAGGCCCCGAGTTCCTTTTATAGCACAATGGGCTTTATTAATAAACTACTGCTCTGGGGTAAGTGGGATTCTTTGCTTTAGCCAAGTGGAACTGGATGCCGCCCAGAGAAACACAAGATATTACAGTATTTGGATTTAGCCCCTTGTTTTTTTGTTGTTGTTTTTTTTCTACTTGTAAAACCATAATTGACCAGTGTCTGGGGCTGAGGTATCCAATTTACTGCTGTTTAGCTCCTCTGTGATCTTTGTGAATTGCTGTTTGTAAGGCAAGACTGCGTGTCTGTCTGGGGGGAGAAAAAAATATCGGAACAAAAGGCAGATTCAACCCTCTTGGACTTTTTCGGGGTAAAAACGAGTTTAGCCGAGGGGGGGTCAGACAGTTATTGGTACTGAACAGAACAATAGAACAGTCAGCTGCTGTCAAGAGATATCTAGTTCTAGTCTGAAAGAAATATACATGTACCTGTGCATATTACATATTTATGTATATATGCATTTTTTTCTGGCATGGAATGAGTACACATGCCCCCAGGCCAGCTGATTAAATACCCCGCAGTTGTTCAGACCTGTGCTGTATTTATGACCCCGAGAGTGTGCAGGATTTAATTTCAGGCAATCACTCATCACACACGCACCAGCGAGGATGAGAGATTCGGGATAAGAGGAGGACCTGCACATTCTTGGCCGCACGTTTTTAAGAATCCCAGAGAATATTTATCTCTCGTGAGGCATCCAACACAAATGAATACATGCATCAGCGGGTCTCCCCTCCTGCCCCACCCCACCCAATAAATCCATCACGGCTCTGTGTTTGCGTTCCATTTCCCAGGGAGGATGAAGACGCTTCCCACTGCGCTGTGCCCATCTCCACCAGCCTCATCAAGCAGATAGTGAACAAGAATGGAAGTGAGGACAACCTGGAACACATCCTGGCTGACTTCTACGGTCCGAAGACCTCCGCTGAGCCACCGTGGCCTTACATCAGCAAAGACGCGGACAGGTACGCCGTTTTTCTTTGGAGTTGATGGAGCTGTCTGTTATCACCCTGAAAAACGACCTCACGGAGACTGGGTGGATTCTTCAACTTGATGCTTTTGGTGTATCAAGGTGGTCTTGAGAAAACAGACTTCAGACCTTTTTTTTTTTTTTTCATAAACTGACTCACTCCCTGCACATTTTTTGCGGTGATTGTAATAACTATGGCAACCGTCAACCCTTTTCCACATAGTATTTATCTGTGTTGTATGTACAGTATGATTATGCAGCGGTATAATTTGTCGCATTGGTCACTAATAGTCAAAATAAGGAATAAAGACACTTGTCAAGATCAAGTGAGGGCAGCAATTGGAGTATGTCCTGTTGCTAAAGTAAAACTGGAAGATGGATGATAAATATCCATAAAGGTAAAGATAAACACGCATGTAGTAAGTAAAAAAAAAAAAGAGTTCATGATTAGTACCAGTGGTCCTCTTTGAAAGTAAGTTGGGAAGAGCCCATATGATAAACAGGGTGAGGCAGGGCAGACTGCGTGTCTGGATGATGCATCTCCGCTCCTTTCCCACCATATGAAAATGAAACCAAAAAATTCCAGTTTCCAGATGCTGCCATCTCGCGCTTGGCGAGTGATTGAGAGATCCCGCCCAAGCGAAACAACTTGAGAGTGCATTCCTCAGACAGAACTCCATAAATGCCGCGGCGACTGACATCCATTTGTCATTCAAAGAAGCAACGCCCTTAATTATGTGCAACTTTATGTCTTAATACAGTTTCAAAACAGGCGACACATCCAAAAGGTTCAGATTGGTTAGGTTGTCATGAACCAATTAGCCACAGAGAGCAAAGCCAGATTTGTCAGCATCTAGTGGCCATTCGAGGAACCGCAGGTTTTGGCGCGCCGGCGCCGCTTGTCAGGCCCTGAAGTTTGCCTCCGGGCTGTGAGTCACACTCAATTGACACTTGCAATATCAACATCACGAGTGCTTCGCGCAGCCGCAGCCACACCGCGGCACCTCGTGAGCCCCTTCAATAACTCGGCACGCACGACTTTCGCTTCTTTGTTGCAGCGCGACCGTGGCAGGCATTAAATCTGGCTGCTAGAATTTCATAACGCAGATTTCACCGGGACCCACTGTGTGTGCTCGCTCTGTCCGCGGGCTCCAACGCGGCATCCCTCCTCAAAGCGCGGAGTTGTGCAAGAGTCTTTTAATGAGGGAGGCTTCTTTTTTTTTTTTTTTTATTGTTGAGTCTTTGTTCACATCATAAAAAAAAAAAAAGCTAAGACAATGCAGAGCCAAGCAGCAGACATCCCACTGCCGCCCCCACAGACCAGAGATTTAGCCTGTCACTCAGTCATGGTCCCTCTTTCTCACACAAGTCACAGGGCCTTGCAACCAGTTAAAACCTGGCACCGCTTTGCAGAGCAGGCTGCGTGTGTGTATGTGCGTGTGTGTATGTGTGTGTGTGTGTGTGTGTGTTTGTTTACGTGTCTCACGCAGGAGTCTGCGCATACCCCGGGTCAACGCGCACACACATGTGGATTTGTCCGCAAATGTCACGCTGGGAGCCGTCTTTTGTCGCAGAGCAGTCGCGCCCTGGTAGCAGCGGTGGAAGGCGCAGCCGCCATGTCCCCCCACAGGCTCCGGGTTACAAAGAGTCCCCCCCCCCCCCCCCCCCGCCGCCGCTGCGCTGGACATGCGGACCATATGTCTGCCTGTGGTCGCCCGGCTTTGTCTGCTCTCCAAACACACACATAGATTGTTTCCCAGTACACACACACACATTACTCACCTTTAAATGTCACACACACACACACACACACCGCATCTCTGCGGAGGGAATCGGTATCTGGCGGTGAGGGTGTCGGGTTCCTCGGTCAGCCGCGGCGCTCTCGTCCCCGCGATCCATCCCTGCATGACAAAAGCCCCAAGCACACACCCTCCATCATGGAAAGTGGCAGTTTGTCTGAAACTCCTTTATTTGGAGTCGGGGAAAAAAAGGAAAAAAACACGAGTGCCGTTGGAGGATTAATCGGATTAATTAAAACCAGGCTTTAATTTGTATATTTTTTTATCTTAATGTTGATAACAGTAGTACCACTATTTAAAGAGAGGCTCTCGGTGTCTCTGCCGCAGAGGGGGGGAAACCGAACCCCACTGGCGGCCGGCAGGGAGTGTGTAAATAAGAAAAAGGTGGCAGAGGAAGTTTTAAGGCGGTAAATGTTGTTTTTCTTTCTTCGTGGATTTCTTCAATGGCGGCGAGGCACCTCTGCGCTCATTACACAAGCACCTCGCGTTGGCTGTAGTTCGGGCGAGCTGTAGCTGCAGTGTGTGTGTGTGTGTGTGTATGTGTGTGTGTGTTTTGAAAGCAGCATGCCTCTCAAGGTTCGCGCTGAGATCCAGGATGGCGGGTTTTGACAGAAGCAGCTGAGTGCATTTCTTTCAATTACCTTTTTTTTTTTTGTGAGCTCTCTA
>CAAKHG010027812.1:0-13436 GCA_901007715.1 Dactylopterus volitans | reverse complement strand
TAATGTGAAATTGTTGCACATAATGCAAATGTTGTACATAACTTGTATTTTATTTAATTATAGCTTTTTATCCTTTGTATTTATTCTATTGCATTTTATTCTATTGCATTTTATTCTATTTTTTGGTAACGCCACTCCTTGCTGCTATAATTTCGTTGTATGTCTCGTACAATGACAATAAAGTCTAAAGTCTAAAGTCTAAAGTCTCTCCTAACATGCTCCCCAGTCAGCACATGCAAATCAAACATAAGAGCAACTGAGGGATGCATGTAAACTCGGTGCTTCGTTAATTTGATTTAACTTAAGTTCATTTAAGATGCATGATATGAAGTCACAACATCTTTTGTAAGCAAAGCACCAACCTCATATTCCATATAACGGGCTTACTCAAGCTGTTGTCTAGCTCAGGCTATAGTCAATAATTGTGTTATGGAAAAAAAACAGAGGAGGAAGTACGCTGTGGTGTGACTGCGGTGTTTGCGTCAAGCATGCCATGTCAGTGCTGATGTCAAACGCGTGGATCCTGCGCTAAAGTACGCAGCCCGAGGAAGGAGTCTTATCAATATGACAACGAGAGCAGCTTTCGTAAATTCCCTAATACACTGATGCATGAAGGAAACTGCCCCGCTGATGCAAGAAGCTGCTACTGCAGACGTCCCCTCACACAAGTGTGTCAATGTCAGGTTGCTCTCCAGGTGTTGGTAAAACCACACAAACACACTTTAGCACATAAACAAGCACACTCACAGCTGCTGGGACAGATGTGGTATTGCGGGGATGTGCATATACTGAGTCACGTCTGGCAGGAGAGTGTGTGTGCGTGTGTGTCATGATTCTGGGCTGCTTTTTTTTCTTTTTTGCTCACACAGGTTCAAAGTCTGGTTACACATGTGCTGGAGGAGCGGCCAAGAACTGTGGGAGAAAAACAGTTCACAAAGATACAGAAATATGGAGGTTTGTTGCTGTGGTTGATTTAAGAGGAAAGGTGGAAGGAAAACAAGGTCAGAGGGAACACGCTGGAGATCACTCACACACTCTTATAAACACATGCACGCACGCACGCACGCACGCACGCACGCACGCACACACACACACACACACGCGCGCGCGCGAGAGAAATGAGTCATCAGTAAGTGTGTGAGAGGGTTTTAAGAGGCCCTAATTGCATCTGGTGATAAATATAAAAGATTATTCTCGCTTAGACAAGGAGGAGGGAGGGCGATGATGTGGAGACGGAAGAAGAAAGAAAGAAACAAAGAGTCAAACTACACAACTTATGCAACTTCCTCAGTTCTTAGAATTTATCTCATGCCATTAAAATATTAAATGCTAGCTGGCAGTTAAGTGCTTATATGGATGTTTTCCTCTCAAATAATAAGCAAGCAGAATAATTTCTGCTTAATAGGTTATTTTGACAAGTGTTTCTGAAAGCTGGCATCTACAGTATGTGAGGCTAGATGGTGACATTTGCGTAACTTGAGCGCCACTTCACTTCTGCGTCATTAAATCCTCACTGCCAAACCCATTAACACCCATTCTCTCCGGAGAACTCTATTTATGCAATGCTGGAATGCCACCATGTCGAGGTGGCATCATTGCCAAGCGTCTTCGCTTGCCTTGCCTCTCTCCTGCCGCATGCTGTGCGTAATCCACGGTATGGTCAATACGCTTTGGAGGGGGGCTTGGACAAAGAGGGTGGTGTTCGGTGAAGCCATCTGGGTATCCCATCTGCAACACGGTTATGGCTGTGACTCTTTCATTCTGGCAGCTTGCAGCGAGTGCTTACCAGTGACAGGCCCTGACGACAGGAGCAAGAGGCTCCCCACATGTCTTGAATGACGTAGAGGGCTTCTAATAATAGGCTGTTAAAGATGACTAGCTCAGTAACCTGGTTATATCAGAGAGGGGGGAAAGTGTAGAGGGAGGAGGGGACTGGAAGTGGGTCTTTGTTCACGCAGGACTACAAGACGGTTGAGTTTTAAGTATGCATGTGGCAGCTTATGTAGAACGGTAGAACCAGGTGATTGCGCTCGTCACCGTAGGCTGCATGTAAACTGGACACAGCCAGCGTGACGTCACCCACTGGCTTGTGGACTCCCAATTTGAAGCCCAGTTTGGCTTCATGGACAACTCCATGTTGGGATTCTGCAACCAGGACCTACCATATTTGGGTGAGAGGGCGGAGCTGAGGAGGAACAACGGGTGCCTCGAATAAAGATAGTACTTCTGTTTTTAACGTGAGAAGTCGCTGCTTACAGTTAGCTTTCATAGCTCAAACATTTGATATTTATGATATTGTAGTGGACGTTACCTTGTGTAAGGTAATGTTTAACTACGAGTAACCGTGGATGGATACAGACAACCTGACTGCACCGGCCGGAACTTCTGAATTTACCTATAGACAGTATATAAGATGGACAGAGCTTCCAGGTCTCAATAATGAAGCCTATAGGGAAGTCCATTAAGTCTGCCTTCTATTCGATGGCCGAAATTAAGCCCTTATGTATGTTTAAAAAGACCATAAAGTTTAGGGTGTGGCTAGATTGTGATTGGCTGATTGCACTGCCAATCACAGGCTGGCTGCACTGCCTCAACAGGATGGAAGCCATGAGCAATGCTCCGCGATTTAGGCCCCACCCAGTTGATGGCTGTGAATTAGTTGGCCTGTAAACGTTGTTAAACGATCGGTGGATGAACCAGCGACGCTTGAAGGATTCAGCTTTTCATTTTGATTTTGTCACACGTGTTTTAAAAATTAGTATTCCAAATAATATTATGGCTAATGAGGTGAATAGAGCATCGTTGATATTAACCAGGGTTGCTAGCTAGCCTTCAGCTTTAGTTAAAGGTGGTATGAAGACACAATTAACTGACATGAAGATGTTTTCTGCTTCTGAATCTTGATTCAGTTGAAGTTTATTGTAGGTATGAAGGAAGGAAAGTACAGCATAACTAAACAGTAACGTTGTCACGAGGTAGAACTTAACAGCTGCTGTATCTGATGTTACACATGAACTCATTTGTTTCAGCTTGACAAACCACATTAGTGACGGGACGTTTTGCAGCCTGTGGATGTAAATATATAGTGATGATGTCATGACTGGAACAGAGATGGAAAATCATACATTCTTATGTCTGATGAGTCAAAACAAATCCACAGGCTGTAGTGTGATGGAGTCTGGAGGATGAAACACCTGGAGTGTGACTGGAGTCTGACTGGCACTACACTGGAATACAGTACAACAATTTGACTACTGTACAAATAAACTGGAGAAAACAATCATCTGCCACTCATATGTTAGAAACTGTAGACATAAAATGACAATATCACTTAGTCATTTCAAATTAAATACACAAATCATAGAGGAACATTTGTCAGGAGGAGTTTGTTCACTTAGAACAGTGAGTCCATCCAGGAGAGTCCTCAACTAAGGCTGGATCATGGATATGATCATTGTTCATGGATATGATCATTGTGATCCAACACTTCTTCATGACCGTGTGTTTGACTGTTATTCTGAAGGCGTCGAGACTGAAGCAGTGATGGAGCCAACAGAAGGAGGAAGGAGGAGCTCATGTATGGAGCAGCTTTGTTCTGCATGTAGAGGGGACGGGCTGTATGAACATCGACTGATGATGATGATGATGATGCTGATGATGAACATTCTCCAGTTCAGCTTCCTCTGATGAAGGACACATCAGCTGTGCAGCAGTTTATTCTTCAGTTTCTTTTCTTAGAGTTAATTTCTGCTGTTGTGAATTTTAAATAAACCTACTGTAATTAGATGGTACCAAGCACATTTTCCATGTTTAAAGAAACACTCTTCCCTGGTTTTTTAATGTTGATTATAGCTTACATTGAAACAGCCTTGTAATTAGTTATGTAAGACAGCAAAACCTCCAGTCCGGTGTTGTGTCATTTCAGTGCTGTTTATGGCACAAGAGGTTAATTTACAGAAAACCATTCATGAATTTAACAAGATTTAAAACAAATCATCAGTATGAGCCATAAAAAAAACATCAACCAGTTTAAGATGAGAGCTTGGACTGAAAAAAAACCTTATTGCAAGTGAGAATTAAAGAGTTAAAGTACATAAATATATACAGAAAGGTAAAGAAATCAAATCTGCCTCTACAGTTAAACTGAGCCGAGTGCAAAAGTCTGTAAGTTTGGTTGTAATAGTTTAGGCATCTAGCAGCTATCATTAATATGGAGTCCCTGTGTGAGACAGTTGATATGAGCTGTCAATCATCTCTGACCTCCTCGTGTTAACATTCTCATGGTTGACTATAGTCACTATGAAAGCGACGGAAAGCAGCCTGACTGAGTGTGAGAGTGTAAATGTGTCTGGTAACAACCTCTAACTACAGGAGTGACGCTCCTGAACGCAACACTGATATTTTAATAATCAACATGTGCAATCATCCACCTGGATGTCTGATGGATGCCAGAGAAGATGATCCTCATGTGTGGATGGTTCAGGTCCTCCATCACTGATGCAGCCGGGCTGCCTGATGCCTGAGACGTGCCCGCCTCATTCCCAGCATGCAGCACTGACTAGTCATCTTAAAATATGGAGAAGAAAAAAATACAACAGTGAGGAATGTATAAAGCTGTAGGCGATGTAGAAAACAGTGTTGGCCTGTACTTCATTATATTAACTGCTAAAATTCGCTGTCAGTGTCACTGCTCTGAGGTCTAATGTTCACTTGGTTCAATGAGATTATCTGCTAACTCTGGCACAACCCGCGTGTCCAGACCCCCTCAGTAACATCACTGCTCCATAATGATGGTTAACTAACGTTTGTTAATGACACCGATGACACAGTGTAGCATGTTGTTGTTAACACTGAGTTATGGTAAAGTAAGCTAGCAGGGTTTGGGTTTCGACTCTGTTTAGCTGACACGGTTACTCGTAGTTAAACATTACCTTACACAAGGTAACGTCCGCTACAATATCATAAATATCAAATGGTTGGAAAAGCTATTAAACCTTCCTCGAGTTATGAAAGCTAACTGTAAGCAGCGACTTCTCACGTTAAAAACAGAGGTTCTGTCTGTATTCGAGGCACCTGTTGTTCCTCCTCAGCTCCGCCTTCTAGTCCAAATATGGTAGGTCCTGGTTTCAGAATTCCAATAGTGCGCTGTCCATGAAGCCAATCTCATGGACATTGGAGTCCACAAACCAATGGGTGACATCACGCTGGCTCTGTCCATCTTTTATATCGTCTATATAGTTTTTGCTGTGAGAAGTCAGTGCTAACAAAAGTAAGAATTCTGTAACTCGAGTTCATCTTCAAGGGGAATAACCATGTAACAAGACTGTGGTGGACGGGTTAGGGTTAGGGACTGTGGTGGACGTTACCTTGTGTAACGCAACATTTATCTAAATGTGAACAGAGTCGAAGCCTGAATCCATTTTCTTTTAACGTGGTGAGTGTTTAACATCAGCATAATTAACTGGGTTGTCAGGGTCAAAAAACAAACATTAGTTAACAACCAGTATGGAGCAGTGATGTTACTGAGGGCGTCCGGACATGCAGGTTGTTCAAGAGTTAGCAGATAATCTCATTAAACTATAACAGCACACTGTTATTGACGGTGAATTTTAGTCGTTAATCTAATGAGGTGAACTGTTCACTATATCGCTTACAGCATTATACCTTCCTTGGTGTTGTGTGGTGTTGGGTTTATTTTTTTCATATTTCCAGACCACCAGTCACTGTTGCATGCTGGGAATGAGGAGGGGGGCATCTGAAGCATCAGCCCGGCTGCATCAGTGATCAGTAATGGAGGACCCGAACCATCCACACATGAGGATCATCTTCTCTGGCATCACCCAGACATCCAGGGGGCAGCTGCTGCCAGTCGGGCAAAGAATGGTGATTCTATATGTTGATGGTTCAAATATCAGGGTTGTGTTGAGGAACATCACTCATGTAGAGAGACGTTTTTACTGGACATATTTAGATTCAAACACTGTGAGACTTCTGTCTTTCTCGTTCATAATGACTAAAGTAAAGTTCTGTGTCAGCTATAATCATTATAAATATTGGAAGTGCTTATTAAATGTTACTGTCCTTGAATGGAGACAATGAAAGATGAAAAAACATAAAAAATATCTAGAGTTTCTGTCCTATGTACCTCTTAGTGACGGTGCTTCCTGCCATGTTGAATTTAGAAAAACCAGGGAGGTGTCTCTTTAAACAATTGAAAATGTACACAATACCATCTAATTACAGCAAGTTCATTCAAAATTGATTTGACCACAAATTAAACACATTTTCAATAAGTGATATACAGGATTTTTTAAAATGTGTTCTACTTCCATCCGCCATCTTATGAAAGCAGAAATGAACCCAAAAAACAAAACAAAAACAAAGCTGAGAAGAATAAACTGCTACATAGCTGATGTGTCCTTCATCACAGGAAGCTGAATAGGAGAGTTTCCATCATCATCAGTCTCCCTCCTCCACATGCAGAACAACGCTCCTCCATGCATGAGCTCTTTCTTCTGCTGGCTCCATCACTTTTTCAGTCTCGATACCTTCAGGATAAAAGTCAAAGACACAGTCATGAGCCAGCGTTGCATCACAATGATCATAAACATGGACCTAGTTTAGTCGAGAACTCTCCTGTACGGGCTCGCTGTTCGATAGGTCAACAAACTCCGACTGACGAATGTTCCTTTGTGATTTGTGTAAATGACCTGCAAACGCAAGTATAACTTTTTGCGTTATATTTTCAGTTTAGGTCTAGAGTGTTTTAAGATGTGAGTGGCTGATGATTGCATTCTCCAGTTTGTTTGGGCGGCAGTGTAAATGTTAAACTGTATTCTACTGTCGTGTCAGTCAGACTTGAGGTGTTTAATCCTCCAGACTAGATTACACTACTCCCTGTGGTTGTGTTTTGGTTCATCAAAAGTAAGAATAAATGTTTTTTTCAGTGACAGTGAAAGTCTCGGGCCACATAAATACTGTCCCATGCATCAGATCTGTGACATACGGAGAAACCCACGCAGTTTTTCTCCCTTTGGAACGAGCGGACAGCACTTCCTTCTTTTTGTGACGTCACACATAAGACTCCGCCCCCATAAACTAGCCAGCCTGCCTTCGCTTGACAAGATAGTTAGGTTGGCAACATGTCTAAGAGATGTTGTTGCACTTTGCACTGATGTGTCTTTGCACAGTCTGCCAAAGGCAAAACAGGTTAGAGGCCAGTGGCTTAGCTCCATTTTTTCCCGCCTCCCACAGGATTTTAACACTAACTTGCTCGTCTGTTCAGCTCACTTCAGCGCCGACTGTTTTATCGACCTGCCAAAATTCAATGCTGGTTTCGCGCAAAAAGTACTGATCAAGGATGCTGCTGTCCCCACATTGTCTGGACCAACATCAACGCCGCAACCGGAAAGTTAACAAGTGATGTTTTCTCTGTCTCATCTGGACGTAACATTTTCAGAAACTGTTAAGCGGTTGATTAGTAGCCTGCCGATGATAATGTCAAAGCTGTTAACCGGGTTCTACCCTCACTAACGTACTCAGTAGGGATACATGGTTTTTAAAATATGTGTGCTGCTGTTATAATTTCATATGCACATGATTTTGTATCGTCTTGATTACTGTGACATGTAGGCTACTTGTTAACGTTACCTTACTCTTGCAACTGCATGTTACAGTAACTTTAACAAACATGACTTACCATTCTGAAACATCCTGTAATAAACGGGTTTAAGGTGGTTCAGCGTCTCCTGCCGTCGCTGGTTCGGGATCTGAGTCCGGCTCAGACATGTATGGTGGAACAACATCACGCTCAGCGGCGGCCATGAGCACCACTGAGCAGCGTAAGTTTCAGTTACTTGCCAGAGATTGGCTCGACCATATGTCGGAAAACAGTCAGCCAATCAGTGGACAGTGGCTGATCCTCTCTTCTGATTGGCTAAACGAACCCTGCTGCCAGATCTCCGCAGAAAGGCAAGAAAGAGGAGCTGTAAAACTCTATTTTGTGGTTCACATGTACTCAAAACCACAAATACGTCTTGCTAGGGATATCAACAGTTAAAATAAAACCCTGGAAATTTTACAGCATGAAGCCTTTAATATAGCAAAAAGCAGCTATTCAGTTCTACCTACTGACAACATTACTGTTCAATCACGCTGTAGTGACCTTCCTCATCCTCACAAAACACACAACATTAACACAATAAACTTCACCTCACTCACGAATATCAGAAACAAGAAGAAACTTCATGTTGGTTAAATGTGCCTCTGACTGAAGTAAAAGGTTAGCTGGCACCTTTAAGCTGTTTTCATCATGTCATTTTAACCGTGGTGCTGACTGGGATTCTAATTTTGTCAGATAAAAAAACACCTCACCAAACTTCACCAAAATCAACTTACTGGTAAAAATGAAAAGCTGAATCCTTTTGAGTGTTGTTGGGTTCATCCAACGACTCTTTAACAAGACGTTTACAGCAGAGCAAACTAGAACAGTCAACTTCAGAGGACCTGATCACAGAGCACCGTTCGTGGCTTCCACCTGGTTGACAGATTGCCTGGTTGTAGTATCGATCACAGTGTAGCCACGGTCTTAACTTTATCATCTCTAATAAATGAAGGGTTAATTTCACGGGAAAAAATGTTTTGTATTGAAGGTGAAGTTAAACTACTGATTTAGCTCTTAAACTTGTCTAGGAGACGTCATCTAAAGGAATAAATCATGTTAGAAGTTTGTCATTTTCCCACACACATCTGTGAACCGGAACCCTTTTCTGCAGCCAGCGGTGTCGACATCTGCCCTTCATCGGACAGGATGCAAGCTTAACACACTTCTGCCTAGGCTTCACTTTTGAGACCCGGAAGCTTGCTCCATCTCTATATGCAGCCTAGAACCAGTACATTTTCATCTTCCATGCCTGGTGTACCTCTCATACTTTACTTGATGAAATGCTACATGTCTGTGAGACACCCATCTCTGAGAATACTGATGTGATACAAACAGAAAAGTCAGTTTGAACTTAATCTTTGTGGTTTAAGGTTTAGTTTCTTAGGTACTGTAACTGAGTCAAACCAGCATGTGTATGCCAAAGAAATTGCAACTGGTCAAAAGATGTGTGAAAATAATTATGACGACGTGCAGTGGGCATGATTACTGAATTGTCTGTGTACGCCTCTTTACTCATCATAGTTGCTCTTGGTGGGATGATTTTATACAATTTATACAATGCCATCATTTTCAAAGCTAGGTGTTGCTTGCACCTTAGCACATGGCTATTTAAACGGCAGATTCAGCGAGTTGGTTTTCAGCTGAGTTTCTGGTCATGTGATATGTGAAAGAGGCCCTACATTCCCCATCCAAAGCTGAACCATCCAAGCTTACCAAGAATTAATTCTAATAAAAAATGTTTTGGAAAAAAGCATAAACACCTTATTTACTATATGTCAATTCTCCCGTAAATACCGTCGAGACTTTGCTTATGCTCCCACTTCTTTTCACTGTCTAATGATTCGATATATCCATGAACTTGCGCCCTCTCCACTTCATGATCCTTCTGTAATTTACTGACACAACATGGTTGGCATGAACATTTAGACAGAAGCTGTACATCTCACCATATTTGGGATTCTGTTATAAACAGCAGAGAAAAGTCTTTATAATACAAAAGTAAACCATTTCAAACATACCTTACACCAACCCCACTGACCTTTGCTTTCGTGTGCAAGGCGTAGTGCCTGTAAAGATGTTTTCGGGTTGATCTCCAATTGGCATACGAGTACTTTTGAATTTCTGATGGCTGGAAGAGCATCCTGCAGGTCCTCGCTGCTCAGTAGCAAGTTGGAACCGGCAACAATCACAATAGCATTCTCACCTGTCCATGGACACCGAGACAAATTTGTGAGGATACAACAGCCATGACACAATGACTGTGAACCCCCAAAGGAACAATTAGGGATACTGCTAGATTAAGACGGGGGTGATATGACATTAAAACTGTTGTGACTTACCACAGACTTTATTTTCACACCACCAAGTTAGAAGGATATTTACAAACCAACTGATATTTGGCTTTAAAAATGGGGCATGAGTGCAGCGTAAAATGGTGGTATTCTCAAGTGGCCCAAACCATTCACTTTCAAGACGGAAATGACTTAAAACATTTTAAAGTAACGTTGCTGTTTATGGACTTGTTTAAAAGTGTAATGCATAGGAATGTACAATTTGTCACAAATTGAATCCTGATGTTTCAATACACATTCTTTGGTGGTTTCACTTTGTTCTTGAGCACTTCTTTTTACCAATCAAGGAAATTGCCAAAACAATTTTAGCAGTTATCTGCACTGCACGTTGACGAATGAGGATGTGCTTTAGGTATTTTAGATCTATGTAGGATGGTGGAAAAAGATGCAACCGGGCATGCACACAACACCACGATGCGATTTTACCCAACTGTATTTGCTCTGTGTGAATTGGCTTGGATTGCAGCAGATTGGTACCGGTAGATTGGCAGACTGGTACTCAGGATGATCTGGTGATCCTAAGCGCTGTGTATTTGAGTGTTGGTGAGCATATTTGGTGATTACAGTCACTTAAACAGTCATGTGTGTATCATAGTGAGAAAAAGTGTGTGCACTCTGGGTCCCACTCTGGGTTTTCTGTGTTGTACACAATACAATTTCTACAACTGGAGGAGTTTGTAGGGTCTGAGGAGGTTGACATGCGCTCGCGGCAAAAGCATTTACCTGAGTTGTTGACAATGATGGAGGCAGCTCCTGTGGCTGCATCAGAGGTCTGCCCTACAAAAGCTGGGATAGGGAGGGAAGACGGAAGGTGCAAACAAAAGTTTGAAAGGATGCTTTAGTTCTCTTTCTACAAAAACATTAAGTCTAATTATTATAGTTTTTTCTTTCTTGAAACTGTGGCCCAAAAACAGAGAACAACTTGCACTAAGCACATCTATTAAAAGACAAATATTGGCTTGCTAATCTTGACTATTTGGTCAGATTTGGTTCATGTCATTAGTTTTAGCTATAAAAGATAAACAACCCTCAAAAACGTGGGGTCTGTTATGCGCACTCAGCTTAACATTTGAAAAACAATTTTGTGTGACACAGACATCATTTGATTCATCGCGAATAGTGACTTTCCACTGTATCCAAAAGCCCAGAGCACCTAAAAAGAATCTGCAATATGCATGCTAAAAAAGTCTTCCCCCTAACATGATCTTGGTTTCAACGCAACATGTAAATTGCATCAAAATCTGGCATGCACTGCAACACATCTTACCTGTGTGCACGCCATTGTCCTTGAAATTCTGGATATAACTGTCTCCAAAGAAGTCTTTACCAACCTAGAAAAGATGGAAGGCAAAACGATTACAACAAAGAGAGTGTCAAACTGGGTCAGACTTGGTTTGCGGCAACTTTTGAGTTGTGGTGTACTTAAACCTCAGTTGGGTTGGATTTTCGTGTGCCCTGCCAGCATACTGGCATAGTGCCGCCGCCGGAAATGTGCAAAAACGAACACACAAAAGTCAACAAAAGCACACATGCGCAAACACACGACCAGCTGCGCCAAGCCTTGAAGACACGATAACCCCGCCTTTACGCCTCTTCATGCCCACCTCGCTTCGTTTTCTTTCCCTCCTTTCCCTTTTCCTCTCATCCGCACTGGGATGTCCACATCTGTAGCTACTTTGGGTTGTGGAAAGGGTCCCCACCTTGCCCCGAGGCGCCTACTTCGAACCCACGCTTTCCAAAAAACGTGCCAAAAAGGCGGGCACTTCTCGCTGCTTGTGATAGTGGGTTGGGCTGGTATTGGCTGCTCAGCCCCATTCTCTTTGAAGAATGGCCTTCTGTCTTGGATGTTTTTGACAAGCCAGGGTGTCTATTTTTGGGTTCTCCCCATGCCCGGAGAGCTCCTCCCGCACTGGGTTGTTATCGATCGGGCCTCTTTGTTCTGACAGAGGTGGGGCTTCAATGCTTTAGTGCTTGGGTTGAAAGGCCACTCTGTGCTTACTGATTGGAGACTTGGGGTTGTTTGGCATGGGAATATGCTTGTTTGAAGGCACACAAGTGTGGGTGGGCGTATGCATGCGGTATGGTATTGATCAAGAAGAAATGAGACATGGAGGGTTGATGTGATAAAATGACTGAAGTGTGAACGAAAGTTTTGGGGAGTTGTTAACTACTTGTTGGGCGACAGCAGCCGATGTCTGATTAATTGTCCTAAGAGGTGGATGAGTTGGATAATAACCCCCGTTTTTTTCTTTGGACATGCACACATTCAGGCTAGCATCCAAACAAACCCAGAACCACAGGAGGATACAGGACAGCTGGAGTGTATGGCTGCAGTCTTGATTCTGGTGTGATACCTTGCCAACCATTGCCGTCTTAGCCCCGAGTCTTGCAGCCTGTATGCATTGGTTTGCACCTTTCCCTCCAAAGCCAATGAAGAACTTGTTACCATGGATGGTTTCCCCTGCTTTGGGTAGCCTTGGCGCCTGGCTGAGGGTAAAAAAGGTGTTGAGTACAAGCTCATGGACTAAAGATTCACAACAGCAAGTTCCACATACAAATTAGCGCTCTCGTCTCAGATGTCTGTAGCATCTTTACACTGCAGGTACAAATGTGAAGAACTTCCTTCCTCAGTGCCAACTTCACAGTTCTACAATGAAACCAAGGAATGAATGAATGAAGGCAAATGTCAAAATGTGAAGATAACCCCTCAAAGACAAATCTTTTCGTAGTTAAGCTATGGTATTATTATGCTTTAAATATGCTTGGAAAACACACAACCAGTAGGTGTGTATACGGTCTGCTTATTGTCAAGGTTTTTCAATGAAATGTCAACAGAACGCAAAGAATGGACGACAGATGCAGTAAAACCAAAGAGAGATCATGGACTCGAATAGTGCTTCATCACCCCAAAGTTAGCGTTTCACCAAGACACTCAGTCAGATGTGCCTGAGCAAGTTGTGCTCAAATTTGCAGATGATGCAACTAGCAAAAGACATAGATGTCTTAACTTGAGGCACTGGAGGCACAGGTAAAGGCTGACTCAGTGAGGGTGGCTTAGGTGCCAGCCCTCCCCTTAGGGCTGATTTGCCACAGGTGGGGGCCCTCTGCAGGAGCTGTCTGTTCCCTCAATCCACCAATAACAGAGGCTGAGTACGTGGTGAGTAATATGGGGTAGAGACAACAGACAGCTTCACACTGTACGTCAGGACACGGTGGTTTGGTCCCCGGCCAACATTGCTCAGAGCCGAAGGATTTGTGGACAGAATGTTGTCATAAACTTGTTTTTCACCCTGTTGTTGCTCTTTTTTACGCGTGTGTGTGTGTGTGTGTGTGTGTGTGTGTGCAGGTCAGGCCAAGCAGACATGGCTGCAATATATTATGAGAAAATAGATGTGGAGGGTCATCACTTTGGTCCAGAATCT
>CAAKHG010027810.1:0-11541 GCA_901007715.1 Dactylopterus volitans | reverse complement strand
CCCCTCTCACACACACACACACACACACACACACACACACACACACACATCCTGCCTGGCTTTGTTTAACTGTCATAACCTTGGTTCTGCTTTCCTCTGTGCCGTCGCGCTTCTGTTGGCTGAGCCCGTCAACAGCGACTCAGATTCGGTGGCGGCGCGTTTAGAAGCGGCCGTGTGTGCATGTATGTGTGTGTGTGTGTGTGTGTGTGTGTGTGTGTGTGTGTGTGTGTGTGTTTCTTCTATCTCTGCGAGCACCGCGGCTTCACACCTCAGCGGTGACGTCGCGGCGCCGCTCTCTTCGACGGCGCTTAGCAGCAGGTTTGGTTTTGGTCGGCGTTGGCGAGCAGGGGCGTCCTCACGAAGACGGTAACACGAGCGGCCGCGTGCTCGTAACACGAGAGCGTGCGGATCATCGGCGTGATCTGTGTGACCGCAGCTGCTGCCCGAGCTGTCAGTCAGTGTGTGTGTATGCGTGTGTGTGCGTGTGTGTGTGTGTCAGTGCCGATCATTCTTGCAGTTTCTGGTCGTAAACTGGGCTTTTAAAGCGTCGGGGCAGAACTTGAACTCGCAGAAATTGGAGGCCGCACCCGATTGGACGCCCCCGCCTCAGACAGGAAGTACCGGACATGTCTGTCTGCTGAGTTTCTCCCTAATCAGCCTCCGTGTTCGTGCTCCCATGCCGGCGATGGCGGTGGTCTTTCAGAACCGTCTGGAAGGGAAAAAAAAAAACTCCTCCAATTAAACGACATTGTGACATTTTCCACCCGGAAGGTCAAAGGTCGCATTTCCTGAGATTTGTCTCATCCTCATGGATATTTCAGGGAGGATTTCTTCCACGCGCAAATGTCAGGGCCTGCATCTCGGTGGTCACGGGTCAGAGGTCAAGGTCAAAGTGACCTCACAAACGATATTTGTCACCATCGACTAATGATGACATCATTTTGGACAAATGTCCGACTTGGTGAAGTGATGAAGTGATGACACATTTCTTCTCTTAAAAACACACATGGATGCTGAGTGCTACTTGATTGGCTGGTGGGGGGATAATAATAATCACAGTAATAATCATAGTAATGATAGTAATAATGAATAACAGCAGTGATGACTGGGGTCTGCGTGAACGTCCCACCTGCTGACGCTGCCCAGCACAGCCAAACTCGCACCGGCGCTCCGTGTAACTGCCGTTTACGCTGTTTCTCACTCTTTCACCGGCTCGCTCTCGCTAAACGCGCCGGCTGCGTTTGCTCTGCGCGCGGCGTCTCCGGAGCGGCGCCATGCCGCTCGTGAAAGTTAATCTTCCCAGGATGGTGGAGCATCAACGCCGGGGGACGGCGCGGCGGTGGGGAAGGACCCTGATGGGTACTGGCCCGGGGAGACCCTGCACATTTAGCAATGGAGTTGATGGTCGCTCGCGTTCGTGTGAAAGTTTGTTAGGAAGATGGTGCTCCTCTGCTAGCTAACATTAGCGCGATGGTTTGTTGGGGGGACGGCGTTCCACTTCTAGCTAACATTAGAGTGAAAGTTTTTTAGGAGGAGGGCGCTTCTCTGCTAGCTAATGTTAGCATGATAGTTTGTTGGGAGGCTGCCTTTTCTAGCTAATGTTAGCATGATGGTGTGCTGGGAGTACGGCGTTCCTCTTCTAGCTAATGTTAGCCTGATGGTGCGTTGGGAGGACGGCGTTCCTCGTCTAGCTAACGATAGCGTGATGGTGTGTTGGGAGGACGGCGTTCCTCTTCTAGCAAACGTTAGCATTAGTTTGTTAGGTGGACGGCGTTCCTCTTCTAGCTAACGTTAGCATGATAGTTTCTTGGCGTTTCACTTTGCACTTTTCAACTGAACATTGAAGAAAGTCTTGTTTTAACACGCAGTGGCAACAGATACGCCCCCTGGTGGTATAAAAGTTAACACACGTGATCGCTGGTCGACATGAGACAGGAACATCGGACAGACATTGAAATTCCGTCGTCGTTTCTGTTGCCGATCTTCTTTCATAATTAGCAGCCACCGATGGAAAACACTCAAATCCCCGTTCAGATGGTTTCTATCACAGTTGTGAGACTGTTGCACAGATGTTCACAAGGCTGCATCAGGATTTACGGAACCTTTCTACTCCCGCCTGGGTGAATACTCTTCTCCTATTGGCCGACAGCCACGTGTTGAAGCCACGTTTGTGACCTGCATTGTGCTGCACCCACAAACACTGTCCCGCTATGGCCGCTAGCGTCCGCCACTAGTTTAGCAACGTTTGGCCAGGGAGGAAATCCAGTAAATTCATCCAGCTTGTAACCATAGCAACATTCAACGCCTAACAACATTAATCAACACTGGTACAAAAAAAAAAAATCATCAGCATTCATTAGCCTTGATAGATTTTCATAATCATTCATAAACATGGCTGAACCGCTGTTTGTTTTTTCCACGCTTCGCCGGTCGCGTGACGGCGGAATCACCAGACCGACACGCCGTCTGTGACCTTGACTGCTGGCTTCGCCTGCGGGCTTCCACAGCCTCATTCCCCTCGCCCGCCCCTCCCTTCCCTACACACACACACACACACACACACATGAACAGACACACACAGACCTGGCATGTGAGGCTCGTACCATGACAACACCCTGCAGGAGTGTGTGTGTGTGTGCGCGCGTGTGTGTGCGTGTGTGTGTTTTGTACGAAATCCGTCTACAAACAAGTGGGTTTAATTTTTACCCAGAAAGCTGTGCGCTGCAGTTATTGTTCCTCTGAGGTCAGAAAAACAGTTTGTAAGAAAAGCAATTACACTGGAGTGTAAATAAAAGATAAAGCCCGACTGATTCTTATTTCAGAGACGCCGGCGTCGGAGGAAAGAAAAGGGAGAAAGAAGGCGCGGGGCGTTCTCGTGGACGCAGGCGTGAAGGTCAGGCCGCCGTGACGGCCGGCTGAGGAGGCGCAGCCGCTCTGCTGTCGGCGCGGCGGCGGCAGAAACACACACCAGCCGCTCGCGAGCGTCGCACAAACACTTAAAGGTGAATGATTTACATGCGGCGCGCGCGCGGTCGACTGCGTTCAAACCAGCGACGCGCAGCGTTTCCGTATTTGTGCAAACGTATAAACTATCATCGTGACAGCTCCTAAAAACATCTCCACCTCCCCCTGGTGGCTGGCGGCAGGATGTGTGACAAACTCCGCCTCCTCGACTTAATTTATTTTTTTCAAAAACAGTTTCTGTCAATTCATGTAGTTTTTAATCACTTATTTGATGTTTTTAAAAATGGGGGCGTGGCTTCATGACTGACAGCTGCAACACAGGAAGTGGTGGAGGCGTTTACAGACGTCTGTTTAGGAATCCTACGTGATTGAGGTGGGCGGGGCTTAGATCCTACGACTCCATTTCCTGCGTTGCTACTGAGCAGACCGACGCTGAGTGACACCACCGGCACAGGATGGCGGCATCCGTGTCGGGGAGCTTTTGGCTCGCAGTCATGGCCTCCTCTAGCTGATTGCAAGGCATTTTGGGAAATTCCTCATGAGTCCCGCTTTGAAGTCCTGGCTCACACTCGCCTCGAATCCCTAACGGGGATCGGGGCGACAAACGGAGGGGCGGGGCCAAGGCCCTGAGTCATCCACGGAGGCCACGCCCCCCCCCCCAGTCATCCCCTCCAGCTTGATGTTTCTCATTTGTCGGGTTTACAGTTCTTTTTTTGCGCTCGGGACGTTTTACTCTGTTCATTCATTAACTCCCTGCTCCTCTATTGGCTGCATGACGCTCGGCGGTGGGATTCCGGCCCGCCAGACTCCGGCGTCCTCTCGGGGCTCGTCCGTCTCCATCACGACCTGTTGCGAGTTCTCAAAGTTCTGTATCAATAAAGTTTAATTGTTATCATCCGTCATAAACGGCGCGTGCTGGTGTAATCGCTGGCTGCAAGAGCGTAATGGGAGGTTATTATCGCGTTAAACGGGGATAATACCGTCTTTAACGGTGATGTGATGAGACAATATCGCTGCCCGAAACACAAACACACACACACACACACACACACACACACACACACACACACACACACACACACACACACACACACACACACACACACACACACACACACACACAGACTCTTCAGTTTCCGTGTGTGTGAGTGTGTGTGTGTGTGTGTTTCCTGGAGAGTCCAAGATGTTGTGAGAGGAGCTGATGAATATTTGATGCGAGCGCTGGGAGGTCGGGTTGCACTCAGACACACAACAGGCAGACAAACGCCGAGTCGTCTTGTGTTTGCGTTTTTAGTTTGTTTTTTTATTTTTATTTTTTTCCCCGTCGCCGCGACTTTAAAAACGCCGCCGAGCGCCAACGTGAGCGGCTGCCGCACGTTTCGGATTTCACGAGCATCCTGCAGTTTTTACGCTTCAAAATGGCACGCCGCGCGCTCGCACATGTCATGCTGCAGAACCGCGATCGGGGTTAATTCCCCCAAGGTCGGCCGGTCGCTTTTGATTAAAACCGACAGAAAATTCATCGGCATCTATTCTGATTATCTGAGAGTCGCTAAGTGTTTCCAAAATTCAACGGTTCTGATTATTATATCACTTTCAACAGCTTAATTCCCGGAGACGCAGGATTGTCTTCGTGATGCCTTCAGGGTCCACGCGTCTGCCACAGTCTTATGATCGTGGTCGTGATCCCAGAACGGGATCTGCGCTAGATTAAAAGGTCAAGGGTCAATGTCAGAACATTTTTGTTTTGCTGATTATGACAAAATTCCTCACCGTGATGACACTTTTCACTCGTTTTTACATTTAATACAAATTCGTTCAGAGTCTCACTGCATAGATGATGGAGGGACATGGATGTTAGCTGCGACCTGATTGGCTGGAGGAGTCTGCTTTTAATTTAAACCAGAGGATCGTTGGATTAAACATTGAGCGGCAGGTTTAATCGCAGCGACTTCCTGCATCATGAAAATTGCCACATCAGACGACGAAGACTCGCCGCTTCGTCACCGTCGTTGCCGGCGAGCAGCGGCTCCCGACCCTGAGCCCTCCTGGCCCGCCGTCGGCGCCCCAGAAGCGCTGGTGTCACGGCACCGAGCCGTTTCCCCCACGTGGTTGGCGTGCCTCTGTTACGGCGGCTGACTCCAGCGCGCTTCCTGTCCAGCTCACTCCACGATGACTTCAAAATGGCGCCCTTATTCCAAGCGCGAGCGTCGGCTGGCGTCGGCCGGGGCGCCGCTCGCGCTCCCGCCGTCGGGCTCCGCCTCCGTCATGCGGCGAGCTGCCGACTGAGCTCAAAATGGCCTCTCGGTGCATTTTTGCGTGAACTGAAGGCCAGAACGTCGCGGCGCATCGTTAGCATGGTAGCATGCTGACCTAAATTCCGCCACATTCTGTCAGATGCTGTGAGCGTGTGAGTGTGTGTGTGTGTGTGTGTGTGTGTGTGTGTGTGTGTGTCTTTCAGTGTGTTTGTGTGTGTGTGTGTGTAACACTCTGAACTACAGTTTAGAGCCACACACACAAACACACACACACACTCTCAGCTTACTCAACGTATCACAATGTCAGCACTTTGCCTCAGACCAAACACTCATCAGCACTGTTACTACAGCGTGTGTGTGTGTGTGTGTGTGTGTGTGTGTGTGTGTGTGTGTGTGTGCGGTTCTGTGTGTGCGTGAGTGTGTGCGTGAGTGTGTGTGTGTGTGTGTGTGTGCGGGAGGTATCAGGAGGACATGTGACCCACTGCCTTCAGCATGTGACTTTGCGCGTGTGACTTTATGTTTTTGGACATGACCTTTGACCCCTTGTTCTTGCCCCTTTTTTGAGGACACTCGCCTCCTTGTTTTTCAGCAGCTCTGAGCTCTGATTGGCGGCAGCAGAAGTGCCCCCCCCCACCCCGGTGCCTTGGTTTTCCCGGGGGGGTGTTTGAGCGTTCAGCTTTGCCTGTTTTGTCAGAGACGTGTTGGGTTCTCGAAGGGAACCTGTTCATGCTTAGAACCGCCGGTGCGAAGGTGAAGAACCGCAGCTCTGATGCCTGATTGGTCGTTTCGGGAAGGTCGGCTTCTGAAATGTGAAGATTTGCCACTTGTTTTTTCTTCATGAATGACATATTTGTGTCTTTTTTCTGACTGTGGGCGTTTCCACTCAGCTCAAACAGACAGGAAGTCCCCCCCGAACCGGCCAATCACGGAGCAGATGCCCTGTTTTTCTCAATTGTGGAAACGACTGTGTAAGTTACCGGGTGAAAGAATATTACTGTTTTAATAATTTGAATTCTTGAGTCATTAACAGGCACAGAGCGATATTTCCTGACCCACAGAAAGTGGAATTACAACTTTGTGGTTGATAACCGGTTACCATGACGACCTTCGGCGACCTTTTTTCCCCCCTGAAAAGAACAAACCGTCGAACGGCTTTGATGTGGCTCCACACCTGTTTCCTCCTTTGGCGTTCCGGGTTCTGCGATGATGCTAATCTAGCCCCGCCCCCCCAACAAAAGAGAGAAAATTGTTCCGATTCAATGTGAAATGTTCGTATATTCTTCTGAAGTCACCTTGAGGTTTGGTATTAATTACTTTAATTCCAATGACTTTATTTGTGCCACCGAGGCCATTTAAAAGCACTACGAGCAGCTTGATGCAGTCATAAAAAATAATATCACTACATTTAATAGCTCATCTAACATCTAATTAATGGGATTAGTTACGTCCAAATATAGACGGTTCGGTTATAAGCTTTGGGGAATAATAGTTAAAACTATTAGGTTCATTATTGTTATTCACTAATATGACAGTGTATTGAGTATTACACACACCGATCCACCATAACATCATGACCGCCGCATGTTTAGCATGAAATATAATACAACAGCCCTCAAGTAAGCGCCGCCGAACTGTATTCAAAATATTAGGGACACCTCACAGTACAGCCCAGTACAGTTCAACAGCATCACAAATTACAATACAGTGGAATTTGGGATGATTTATATATATATATATATATATATATATATATATATATATATATATATATATATATATATATATATATATATATATATATATATATATATATATATATATCCTGATAACTTGACGGTGATGCACAACAACAGTCGGCAGGAGCCTTCGGTAATGAGACGACGGGCAGGAGAGGATTCTGGGAAATTTAGATCGATGAGATGAGAAGGAAAGTTCATGTTAAAAAGAGGAAACAGACACAAAATACGGATGTAAAAGAGCAAAAGGCCGACGAATCAGATCGGCTTCCTCACACAGAGAACCATCTGTCTACCAACCGCGCTGTGTGTGTGTGGTTGCACGTGCGTGTGTGTGTGTGCACATGCGTGTGCCTACGTGTGTGTGTGTGTGTCCTGCCTGCTCATTTACCAGAGATGAGTAATGGGTGCATCCTGGGAAATGGACTGTGTGTGTGTGTGACTGTGTCTGTGTGTGTGTGTGACTGTGTGTGTGTGCATGCGTGCGTGCGTGCGTGTGTGTGTGTGTGCACGCGCGCGCGTGTGTGTGTGTATTCACTTTCATTAGATTACTTGTTTAAATCTCTGGCTCTTTCTGAGTTTCAGGTATCACTGTTTCCTCTCAGGCGACCATCTGCCACGCTGTGGTGGACAGTGTGTGTGTGTGTGTGTGTGTGTGTGTGTGTGTGTGTGTGTGCGTGTGCGCGCGCGCGCTGACGTCAGAAGCTGAACTGTAACATGGTCACGAGCGACCGTCAGGCCTCGCGGGGGGGCGGGGCCGCGGCGTGCCAAGAATGGCGAGCGGCGACAGAGATGGCGGCTGAGTTGGCAGCGCCGGCTTCCCGTGTGGTTCTGCTCCTGCGGAGCTTGCTGATTGGTCAGCGCGGTCTGACGAGCCTGCGGACACGACCCGTCCGCAGGCCCGCGGCTTCCGGTGAACGTTGGCCTGGATCGTCGCTGATGATTGGTTGATTCCGGAGGTGGGAGGGGGAGGAGCTTGCTCTCTGCACCGAGCTGCCTTGTGCGCCGCAGCCAAACATGGAGGAGAAAAACACAAGCAGACGACATTAATCACATTCAAATCAATACGTTTGCTGTAATGTAGCAGTGACTCTGGAGGACGTCTGCGGCTGATTGGCTGGCAGCGGTCACATGGCACAAGGCAGCGCCCCGCGAAGCGGAAATCATGCCTAAAATGACGTCATCACGTCGCGTCGTCCACCTAAAGTTAGTGTCTGAGCGCGCTCACATCCGCTCTTGAGACATTTCCAGTTCATGTTGCGCTAAGCTCCGCCCACTGGAACAGAGGGTGGAGCCAAGTGCGCTCAGTCTGCTGGAACGGCATCGGGCGTCGCCGCGTGCCGTCGTGGACTTTTATATGACATTGGCACCATTTACAGACGTATAGAAGCACGTAATATGCAAGATAAACATTCAGTGGAAGAGCTCCAACCAGAAGGTGAAATGGCTGCTTATGTTGAACATCCTATTTTCAAAATAAAAGCTTGTTATTGGTTAACGGGTATTTCATCTTGGAAACACCTGGAAGTGTGGTTCTTGGCCTTTTGCTAGCTTAGTAAATCTCCAAAATAAAGTTGTTGTGAATCCCCAAACAGACATCACACATCAGGAGTCTGTTACTTTCCCTCTAAAATGTCTGAAACTCACAGATTAACAGCATGATCGCTGCTGTTGCAGTGCATTGTGGGGCAGCTGAGTATGTTCCACTGGGCTATCGAAACACGCAAGGAAATACGATGCTAATCTAGTGAACACAGACAAAATTCACCTGCCTCAGCTGGAACACACCGCCACGTTTAGCATGATTAGCATGCTAGCGGGTGAGTCTGAGCGCGCCCGCCACAGTAAAACCCAGCCGCGTGCTCCGCGCGTCGTTAGCGGCGCCTAACGAGGCCCCAGTGACTCTGGCAGCAGTGTTTACACGCTGCTTAATGTGCCGCGGCTAATTGGCTAACTAGCCTGCAAACGGAGGTTAGCGGCGCGCTCTTCCCCCGGTGGAGCGTTTGTTTGGTGGCTGCTCGAACGAGCGGAGCTGCAGGGCGAGACGACTGTTGACGTTTGCCAGTCAGATAAGCGACCGGCCGCCGCTGCGCCGGGCCGGTGGCTCTCGCCAGGACACAACCGCTCCCTGCTTATCCACGCCACATCTGAGCGCCACGGCAAACCGCCGCCGTCACAGCCACACCGCCACACCGCCGCTCCTGCCTTTCGCTTTCGCTTTGGCGCAGCACAAGAAAGAGGAAAGTCCAGCCAGCGTCGCGATGCTCGGAGCCCCGAGCCCAAGCGGACGGGCGTTTGCGCGTCGTCATGGAAACTTGAGCAACGGGGCGAAGCTGCCACCGATAGCAGTGACGCAAACACGACAGCCAACGCGCCGCGATAAGGCTAGCACGCGCCCATTTGTGTTTGCATTCGTCCAGGCACACACACGCGCGCGCACACACACACACACACACACAGCCGCGCAGCTGCGAGGACACATGTCGAACAGGCTCTGTAACACGACGCCCGTCTGTCATGCTGAGTCATGATCTGAGCCTGTGCAGTGAGCAGACAGGCGAGATAACCTGACGCTGCGGACAAAGGCTAAACTCGAGCAAAGTGCTGGGTTTGAAGCGTCCCGTTGCCGTGGTAACATCGCCGCGTGCCAGTGGAAGCCGGTTCATCCACTTCCTGTTGGACAGCAGCGCGTCAGGCTTTACATTTTGGTATTGAAACAATGTTATGTGTGATAAAAAAAAAACAACCCAAAACAATAAAGATGAGGATGAAAAGCTGTTTTTTTTTCCAGTAATAGGAACTGTACTTTTGTTTTTTTTCATCAAAAATAACAGTTTTTGGAGAATGAGTCAGCAACATTTCTTGGATGACAAACCCTCAAATACCGCGACGTGAAAAATCTGCACAGTCACATTGGTGTCGTCAGCCTGGACTTGAGTTGGCTTCGTCTGTTTGGACCTTAGCTGATTGTGACGTGAGAAAATTTCACAGTAGAAAAACATGCAATCGTGAGAGAAAACCACACCCCCAAATGTCCAGTATAAACCACAGAGCGTAAATGACTTTAGATTGTAAACCCAACATAAAAACATAAGTATATGTAATCTGGCCTCCGCGTCCTTCTGCTGACCAAACGTGGCTTCCATCTTGTGCTGGTGATGTCATTCGGAGTCTGAGTCTGCTCAGCAGCGATCAGGGAATGAAGCCAATCAGGTATCTAAGCCCCGCCCACCCCAATCACAGTCTACCATTAAAAACTCATTTTTACGCTTTGAAACGGACTTTTGCGGTTATAGAAAGTCGGTGTTACGCGTCCTCTCCACTCTCTTATGCAGGATTCCTAAACTATGAACACCTCCACCACTTCCTGTATTTCACTCAGAGCAGCTGTCAGTCATGAAGCCACGCCCCCGTTTAGAGCATCAAATTAAAACCAAACTTACCACAAACGTCAGTGTGATAAATAAAAAAACTACCTGAAATGACAGAAACCATCTTTGAGGAGAGAAATTGATATTTAACTTTGGTGCAAGTCCCACCCACTAACGTGGAGGAGGCGGGGCTTGTGACCTACACTGAGATCTAGTTGATGATATATAATTAATTAAAAATATTTTTTGCTGAAATAATCTGGACCCGACTGTGAATCTGGCTTTTATTTAACATTTGATATTTTAACGTCCGAAATTCAACAGAAGAAAAAAAGCCGAATCAGACGAGACGAGACTGTAGAAGCAAAATCATACGTGCAGCTCCAAGCGCTGGAACACACACACGCACACACACACACACACACACGCACACACACGCGCGCACACACACACAGCCAGGTTCAGGCGTTGTGGTTAATTGGTTGGTATTTGAGTTTCCCTCCAGATGTGGCCCCTCGCTCTCTAAATGGCCTCTTTGTGTCTGGGTCTTTTTCCACAAACGCTCCCATTCACAAGCTGCTACCTGACTCTGCTCACCTCCACCTCCCAGACGGAGGAGGAGGAGGAGGATGGGGCGGGCGGCGGCGGCGGGCGGCGGCGGCGGGCGGCGGTGGTGGCTGATTCAGATGGAAGCTCCTTCCACCAGAAAGCGGTGGAGGTGTTTCCATCTCGTGGAATCGGCGTTATCGCGCGCCGATGTTTGCGGACGGCGTGGCCGGCGTGGCGGGGACATGGGGCGGAGCCCGCGGCCCGCGGCCGTTTCACCGCCGACGCCAACCCCCCTGTGGCCTCCAGATAAGGAAACACCCAACATCTCCACCTCAGCTTTCCACAGAATCTGCTCGGGTCAAAGCCAAAGTTGTGGGCGACACGGTGGTGCGGCGGTTAGCACTGCTGCCTCAGGTTGGATTCCCGGCCTGGGATCTTTCCATGTGGAACTTGCATGCTCTCCCCGCGTCTGCGTGGGTTCTCTCCGGGTACTCCAGCTTCCTCCCACCTCCGAAAGCATGCTGAGGTTAACTGGCTCCTCTAAATTGCCCGTAGGTGTGTGTGTGTGTGTGTGTGTGTGAGTGGTCGTCTGTCCTCCATGTGGTCCTGCCATGAGCTGCCACTGGTCCAGGGTGTTTGTACCCCGCCGCTCGCCCCTTGTCA
>CAAKHG010027803.1:0-13714 GCA_901007715.1 Dactylopterus volitans | reverse complement strand
GTTTTCATACCAACCATAGAAAACGCTTGCAGACACCAGTTCCAGAGAGGAGAGGTTTTAATCAGTGATAAGAGCTTATAAAAGGCTGGTCACCTTTTCTTCACTGGATGGAGTGAGTTTCACTGACTCTGCCGCAGAACGGCAAACCAAAAGCCACCCAAGGTCACCCAGTTGCAGTTACTGACTTAGGGAAATTGAAGAAAGGCGTTCAAGCGTGTAGTGGAGCTCGTTGCTGTCCTCGGGGTTACAGTTTTATGACCCAATTTGGCCAGGACGGCAGCTACAGTTAGTGCATTTATTGATGTGCTGAGGAGCGCATTTCTCTCAGTGGGCTATTGCAGTCCAATTATTCTTCTGACGTTGTGTGTGATCATGCAGCACATGCTCTCTAAAACTGTGTTTTTTTGGGGGGGGTTTTTTGTAGTGTTTGCTTGCTTTCTAACTTCAATCTCCGCCGCCCTTTAATTAAGCCAATTTGAGGAAATGAATGCATCGGTCAGGCACCATAGAGTCATACTGAACAAGACAAAGTATAATCCTGATAGTTCAGACAAAGTCATTTGAAAATTTGATATGTTTTGAAAGTGCGTATAAGCAGTATTAATTACCAAACATGTACATTATAGATATTCATCATCCATATCCTGGGTGCCAAAATGGATACATTTAAATTTCTACATTCACTCTTGAGAAACAAAAATAACAAAATAGCATACCATGTTTACTTGTGGTATGTTATTTAAATCTGCATATAAATCATATGTTGTTTTTTCTTAAATAAGTGCAAAAATAAATGCAGCTAGTTTACTATAAAAAAGCCTTTTAGTGACAGCCTGTGGAAAAAAAAAACCAAACACCTAACTTGTCTCTGTGATTTTGAGTCCAAGATTTAAAACTTTATATTTCAGACTGAGGACTCACAAATTTCCTCACTGCATGTAGTAAATATAATTCAGTAAAGCGAGAGAGTCGTGCAGTGTTTCCATGTGTGCACATCAGATCTTCGTTTTTGGATTCCTCTTCTTGTTATATGATTCCTTGTGTAAGAGGCATTTTTGGATTATGCGTCTGTTTTTCGCTGCCGAGAGCATGAGCTCAGAACAGAGTGCAGCAGCGAAATGCCACATGTACACTTCTCTCAGCTCTGCAGTTAGATGACACAGGTTTCAGCCTGCTCGAAAATACCGTTAATGCAACCCGACACGCTTGTTCTTCAATCAATGAACCTCAAGAATGTAGTGAAGCTGATATTTGCATTTTAAGAGCAGACAGTTTTTTAAGTATTTTAGTGATATAATAAACCAATTGGCTTTTTGTCCAAATGTATGCTCCACTCCTTGAGGGACTTAGATGGCATTCGCTATAGTTGATTTATGTAAGCAAGTGGTAGTTTAACTGGTTACTCATGGAGATGTTTTGTATTATGATTTATACAAAAATTTCCATGCCAAATTTCAAACTTGCTAAAGGAGTACATGTGTAGAAGCATTAGACTTGGTGAAAAACGTTTTATCTGTGCTTTCCAAGCGGTCCTCTCATAGTGGGATTATGTGACTATGTGGCCATTTCCCATCAAACTTGATGGAAGGGTGGCACATTGATGAAGAGACTCATTGAAGTTAGCAAAAAAAAAAAAAAGTTTTGTAACCATTTGTAACTGGCAGAGGTATGCATTTTCCAAACTTACATGGAAAACTACATGGTTACTTTCTTTAAAACCCACTGGAGGTGTGGAATATGGGCAAAGTGATAACTTATTCAAATTTCATAGCACCTTGACTTTTTCCCTCTAAATTTTACATGGACTTTAATGGAAGTCTGCACTCTGAAGAGCACCCTTCCACTTCCAAACTCAGCTATTCTCCCCCTGCAATAAAAGGTGTGGAAAAGTCAACAGGAAGAGCCAGAGGTACATGGAAAAGGGTTTATTGTCAGATCTTTTGTGCTTGAAAGAACAGACAGAAGCTGCTAAGATTCTTAACATACAGCATTGCTTTCCTTCTTTAGAATGCAAAAAACGCCAAAAGTGGCTAAATATGAATGTGGCAGATAAGTGTCACATTTCCCTTTTGTGCCAATAACCCCACGTGGTTGATGGAAAAAGAAAAAACAAAGTTGGACAGCAACATTTGGACGCGTTAAAAAAAAAAAATCTCTCACTTGACATCAGTAGACAGAATAAATAAACGTTATATGGAATAAAACAGAAGAACAATTCTTTTTCATTTCTCTGCTTGACGTGCAGCTGCACCATTAACCAGAAATCATCCTCCGGGTGATTTAGGCTCACTTGCTTGTCAGGAGTTTTAAGATAAAATTCATGGATAGTGCATCAAAGTACACAACTTAAAATTTGTACTCTCAAGTCCAAAGTCATTCAGTTAGTCGGAACTTTAAATCTCGAACACCTGAATTTCAAGAGTCCTTTGAAATTTAGCAAGAAATATGAAAACTGACATATTTGGACTTCCAAAGATAAAAGGCTTTGAAATTCACAATGTAAACACCCCCCCTCCCCCATTTGATTTTTCTTTTTGCAAATTGGTGCACAAATTCATCAACATGCAAGATGCCTTCCTTTTCATAGGACACATTCTTAGCCCTGATATACTGCTGACAACCTTCGACTGCCCTTTACCCGAAACTCCAAGCAGAAAGAGGGTACGAACGCAAAGCCAGGCTGATAGACAGGAGCGGGGAGGATTGTCTAGCCTGAACTGACCTTGACATCCTGCGGACACTGCAGTCTCACGTCAGGCAAGCGGAGCCCTTCTGATTTGCAGAGAGAAGCAAGAGAACTATGTACAGGCCACGTTTCTCTATTCTCTTTGGTCAGCCCTTACATATGTACAAAGAATCTGGCTGCGGCGCCCTCAGTTAGCATGCATCATGCGCGTTTCTGTGCTGAAGTAGTTGAGCATTGTCTGGACGAGCTCCGGGAGGTCGTAATCGTGCTTCCAGCCCCAGTCTTTCCTTGCGTTGGAGTCGTCAAAGTCCATTGGCCAACTGTCGGCTGGGAAGAGACGGACATGCAGACGTTTAAAAAGCCGGTTCCGATCCAACGCAACACACTAGCAGAATTCCATACCCGTTTTGGCTCCACCAAGCGTTAAACTCACCGATGGCCTGTCGGACGTGGTCAATGTCATACGTGACCTCCAGCTCGGGCATCTGTTTCTGGAGCTCTTGGGCCAGCTCCTCGGGGGTGAAGCTCATGGCGTTGATGTTGTAAGTCCTCATGCTCAACGAATCAGCTGGCGCCTCCATCACCTCCAGCGTGGCACGCAGGCAGTCGTCGATGTACATCATGGGCAGCCGCGTGTCTGGTTTCAGGTTGCATTCAAACTTGCCACTTTTCATTGCGTCGTGGAAAATCTGGACGGCGTAGTCTGGTCGGAGACAAAGTGACCAGCGATTAGCCACACAAATACATTTACCGTCTCATGGTCGTACATGTCCTCCAGCCAGTTGCATTTCAGTGAAATTGACCTTGCTGATATCAGATTGCATCTAAATTTGATCGGACATTAGTGTGGACTTCTGTGCCAGTCATGAATGGTCACGTTACGGCCAAAAACCTGCTTCATTATGCCACAATGACCTTTGACCGGGAAATCAGTTTAATCTGGAGACCAACTTTGAAGCAATAGTCCTCGGTGCACTACTGAACTATCACAGTCGCAAAATTTCATTTTCAGGCCATGGACTTGTGGTCCGAAAGAGGATGTGGCAGCAGTTCAGACACTATGGAAATGACACATCACGCTATCCGCGAGCCTAAAAATACACATAAGGTTGACAGTTACGTAACCAGTAGCATGAAGAGCCTTCCAGGACAGACATCTATTAAAACTGAAACCTTATATACGGCGAGGATTTCTGTGCATTAGCATTTCGTCTCTTATCACCTGTTGTGCCGCCACCAGGCATGGAGTCAGCAGAAATGATTCCCGGGTAGCGAAGACAGCGGAAATCAAGGCCATAACGGTGGTGGTAGTACTGTGAGAGAACAGGACGGAATTCAGTATTGATGATACATTAAGAAAAAAATAAAAAGCATAAGGGAGGCGAACACCATGCTACACTGTTATCATACCCCAGGAGTTAAGGCAGAAATCTCACCTCTCCCATCAGCTCAGCGTGGACTTTGGAGACACCATAGATGGTGCGAGGTCTCTGCACACAGAGATCAGGCGTAGGGTTGCGGGGGGAGGTGGGCCCGAAGGCGCCAATGGTGCTGGGGACGAACAGGCGCAAGCCATGCTCAGCTGCAATGTCCAGGATGTTGTGAAGCCCTGGGAAGCACCAAAAAAAAAAGAGACCGCCAATGAAAACACCACACTTCAGTAACACTCAAGGGAGACGCACTGAACCTTTGCGAGCTCACTCACCGGTGATGTTGACGGACCTCGCCAGCGCGACGTTGGCCTCTCCGACGGCACTGAGGAGGGCGCTGTAGTGGACCAGCCAAGTGATGCGGTTGTTCACCACGATTTCGCGCAGGTTCTTGTAGTCCAGGATGTCAGAGTAGATGAAGGGGCCTGATGGTGACAGGGTGGGGGAGGGGGGTTTAATCATCCTGTATTTAGGAATTACTTTATCATCCATCTCTAGATCAGCATCTGTCTCTTAGAGGCAAATTCACATAAGCTGATGCATCAAAGTTTTTTTTTTTTTTTAATTCTCTCTAAATTTGTTTACGACTGCAGTCTATGACGTTCAACATGTCCTTGAATTACTTCTGGACGTCATGCGCCACATATTGATCTGAAGTGACACATCAGCAGGAGAACGTGACCAGCTCAGAATTAAAAAACAAACAAAACAAATATCAATAAGATTTCTTTCGTCACTGGTGACTCTGCAGTTTAGACTGAGCCAAAAAGCAATGGTACATTTGTCACACATTAACTATTCCTGATCAAATACGGCAATCATAGGAACTAAACTATAATGTGACGAAACAGGTCAGTGTACCTAGAGGCACAAAGGCTTTTAGCATCTGAACGGAATGCAATCAGGCACGCAGGCGCGCACACCTGCAATTTTGCCGTATGAGTAAACAT
This sequence comes from Dactylopterus volitans, assembly GCA_901007715.1. Classification (NCBI taxonomy): domain Eukaryota; kingdom Metazoa; phylum Chordata; class Actinopteri; order Syngnathiformes; family Dactylopteridae; genus Dactylopterus; species Dactylopterus volitans. The sequence goes on along the minus strand of CAAKHG010027803.1, from coordinate 8,648 downwards.
TGTGAGAGCAGTCTTGTCTGGCAGCCTGTCAATGAAGCATGAAGCCTGCGACTCAACTCACCGCTGTGGTAAACGTTGCTTGACGGCTTTCTGATGTCAGAGAGAATTACGTTGTTCTTTCCAAACCTCTTCCTGTGAAGCAAGAAGTCTGTTATACAACATCAAAAAAAAGCCTGTACCCAAAACCTGACAAACACCGCTAGAAAAACGTGGCAGCTCAATGCCTGAATTAAAAAACATCCAAAAATTCTTACCTCAACATTTTGGCGAGCCCCACCCCGAGCTGTCCCAGGCCACCTGCAACAGACAGGAGACTCATCAGCAAAGCAGCTGCTAATACTACATGGCAGTACAAGTTTCCATGGAAACTAAACTAAAGGAGAATGGGGCGCAAGAGAGAAAGAAAAAAAAAAAAAAGAAAAAAAAAAAGGTCAGGGCGTTTGTCGCCTACACTTTTGTGTTCAACTGGCATCTCATTCCGCTCTCGCTGCCAAACTCGGTAGAGACGCAGCCCCCCTCGAATCCCCACGGGGGAACATTTTGTACCGCGCTTGTCTGAGTGCGGCTCTGCTGCTCACCTGTGATGAGCACCTTGGGGTGGTCCGTCTCCGAGAAGGACACGGAGTGAAAGCTGGCGTCGTTTGTCACCTGGCGCGGGGAGACGCTGATGTTGCGCGCGGCCACGGTCAGAGGCTGGCAGCTGCACCCGGGGGTGCTGAGCAGGGCCTGCTTGGCCACCTTACTGAGGGTCCTGATGATTGGCATACTGGTTTCCTGTGGGTGAGAGGAGGGCAGTTACGACTCTGTAAACAGGTGCTCTCATAGAACAGAACATCTCCACTCATCGCACAGGTGCAGTGAATTCAAGGCTGCAGCTCTAAAGTTTGAAAACAAAACTAAAAATCCATCGACGGCAACTTTTATTACTGATTCTTTGAAGAGACTAAAATTCGACTGCCATCATCTGGTGGCCTTTCCCCCCTACAGCTTGAGGGATAAAGGGAAAGTTTGTGCGTGAAGAAATTTGGGCTCCTTTCCAGACCTCAGGCGCCAATCGTCAAACAGAGAGGACCTGACGGTGAACTGGTGAAGCGGAAAAAAAAACATTTTTTGTACGCCTCTCAAATCTATTCACGGCAAAATTAAATAGAAAGTCATTAATTAAGAAGGTGTCAAACGCAGGCAAATGTGTCGGCAGGGGAGCGACGTCGCCTAAACCGCGGCAGGTTTTTTGTTTTTTTTTTAATTTGTCCCCATCGGATCCGACTGCCTCTCGATCATCTGCCTGTCAACTTTTGCAAAGCCTCAATGTTCCATTAAGGTTTTTGCATTAAGGCTTTGACTCAACAACTTTAATTTCTTACCAAAAAAAAAAACAAAAAAAAAAAACATGCGGCTGAACGTGACACGCATAACAAACCAAACACACACGGTTCACGCGGCTCTCGGCGGAAAACGTGCGCTCACAGACAGACGCGCCGGGTCATCTGTGCGCGTTCGTGCGCCACCGCGTCCCTCCGCCGTCGCGCCGCGCCGCCGCCGCGCCGCCCCGCGCCCTCACGCGCAACCAAATCACGCCGATCAGAGCCAACTCACCGCGAGATACGCCAGCTTCCAAAGAGGGGCCGCGCGTCGGCGCGAGAGTGTATTTATACTGCCCTGCCTTCAGCGGCGAGCCAATCAGGGAGCGAGGGCGTGAAAAGCAGGGGCAGCCGCGCACGACAACACTGTCAGGGTCAAGCCGGAGATCACTTATCTGGTTAGTTTTACGCAAGTACAAACATTTTGCCTTCAACTAAATAAATAAATATTTGTCTTCTGATAGCGCGATAGATCGGGCGGGGGGGTGGGGGAGGAGTTCCACAAAAGATTCATTTGCGCCATTTGCACGATTCCGCTCACATTTGACGTTTTTTCCCCCCATCGTCTTAAGCGGTTGCGGTCAAAGGGGAAACACGCACACACAATGACATCACGCACTTCCTCCTTGTTTTGCCGACGTCGTTTACGTGCACGTCTAAGCCGGTTGCATAATCAAGGGTCTCTGGCTGCGTTTATCTCCCCCCGCCCCCTCCCGGCCCCCGTCCGTCCCCACCAATGAGCCCGCAGACGGAGCCGTGTAAGCCGAGACTGACTTTCACCAAAGTTTGGACAGGAAGCTCGGCCAGCGCGCGCTCGCGCGTGTGCGCCTGTGTGCGCGCGCGCGCGCGCGGGCGGGCGCCGTTTTCCCGGCATCTGTGCGATTAAGTCATTAACGTCACACCGCTGAGCGCAACGCGTCGGTTCACGGTGCCACGTGTTGAGAGCCGGAGCGCCAGGACACCATCGCGAGCGCGAAAAACCCGAAATAACCGACGGACTAAAACATGTTAAGCATAACGGGAACTGTTTACTCACCGAGTGTATTATATTCAGCTAAAATATTAAAAAAAAAAAAAAATCCTGTCTTAGTTGCTTTGAGGTGGTGGGGGGGCAAAAGAAAAGAAAAAAAGAAGATGCGTCTCTTCTTCTCGTGTGACGTGGAGGCGCGATGCTGCTGGCGTTGTCTCCAGCCGCTGTTGCATCAGCTGCGTCTTCCAGCTATATAGCTGCGGCCATCTGGCTCGCGGAGATTCCGGCCGCCTCGCGATTGGCTGAGGCTCGGAGGTGCGGTCCTCGCAGGCCCCGCCCCCGCCCACAGCGTCACCCTTCCGAAAACCGGCGTGCGTTTCGGAGCGGAGGTCGCGAGTGGGAACTTACCTCGATGCCCTCCCCTCACCCCCCTCCCACCCCCCCACCCAAAAAAAATACACATGTCAACGGAGCCATGTGACCGTGGCCGTGCACAGAGGAGGTCAGCGGCGTCATATTTTATGCGTTATTTTTTTGTATTAAAATCAGTACCCTGAGTAAGTATAGCACATATAAACATAGCTGTCAGATGAATACAGTGGAATGAAATAAGAGTTTTTAGTGAGGTAGAAGTTCACAGTGAAGAATGCGTAAGTGAAGTAGCTTAAAAATATGGACCACCAACACATTTGTTAACCTGTATTTTTACTGCTACTTTTATTTCCCTATAAATTCCTGCAGTACTATTGTTGTTTTTTGAGCGGTGACATTGGTATATTGGTATTGCATCCACCAGCTCTATAATAGACCTGTGATTTTTGTTTTAGGAGATTGATAAAAATCAGAGAATCCTCACACACACACACACACACACACGCACACACGCACACAAATGCGGATGACACAAAAGAATGGTTCCTTAAACCAAAAGGATCTTACTTGTACATTTACAAGGACCATAAATACCTAGATTTGGGCAAAAACAGGATAAGCCCGAGGCAGCCATGTAACCCGCCATTTTTTTGTAATTGAATCAAATTATGGCGATAACAAGGGGATGGGGAAAATCTACCGCCTCTTTGATTTGAATCCAAGAAAATCAAGCCATGTTTGTCCGGATTAAGGCAGGGCATCAGCGTGCCTGCAGCCACTGTGTGACCCAGATGTTTGTTTACATTAGATAAAAATATGTCAAACAGGTTGATAATGTTTCTGAGTGGAGAAAACAGAGGTGGGGCCTGCGACCCATGCCGGCATGTGAGTGGTAGAACGCCGTACACCCCCATGTCTACCGTCACCCGAGAGGCTTTGGCCTCCTCAAAAATAAGTCAACATGTAATTCAACACAGTTTCACTTAAAAAAGAAAGAAACAGGATAACTTTTAGATACCGAGATCATAGCCATTTATAAAAATCAAGGACATGTTTTGCCATACATACTCACGGTCCTTTAATTATTTGTCTCAGGGCTTTTCTTAAACTCTAGAGTGCGCCCTTCATCAATGTCACCAACGAAACACGGACAAGATATCCAAATCAACCCTAAGAATAGCCTCATTTCCATCATGCACTAATGACAAAGCTCATCCTGGCTGACAAAGGAAAACCCAGTGAAATTAGAGTCGCGCCAGTGTTTTGTTGATGCTCAGCGCTGCACCATAAACACCGTCCGCTATCACATGCCTCCCGAGAGGCAGCTGATGCTCGGCTATTTATTCCACAGCCACCTCATTAAAATGTTTCCTGCGTCACAAAGAGAAGCAAAATATTTTGTGGGGTCATTGCTGGTTGCGGTTTCCTTATGACAGGACAAGCCAGTTTCTTTATGACAGGTCACGGTCCTCCGCATCTCCGCTGGCCTTGCAAGGGCAGAGCACAAGTGTTTGGAAGGTGCATGGGGGTCATTGTCTTGAATGTCCTCACTTGACAAGGCGTGGATGAAGGGGGCCCTGGAAGGCTGGCAGGAGGTTCTGACCATGCTCTTGCTGCTCCAGCTCACCAGGCCTTAGTCTTTGTGCTCTTACCTCAATGCTCACCCACAAACTGGGGTTAATAGAAGAGGCACTTGGACTAAACCTTGTGAATGCCGAGTCCAGTTTCACTCTCCCTTTCTCTTGGTTTTCTCACAATCACTCCGGTTGTGATTTTGCTTTCTTTATTCTCTCGTCACAAGCGGCATGTCAGCATTTACATTTAGGGATGCACCTATAGACAGGCCAGCGTCTCACCCCACCGACAGTAGCTATGACTAATGGTTTGCCGATCGTTCCCATATGAATTTGATCACATGCCAATCAGACAGTAGCATCACGTTCCTCACTGTGTGTGAGGTCAAAAAAATCCATGGAGAAACAGCCACAGAAATGTTCAGAGTGAGGACACTGCTGAACATGGTCCAATTGAGCAAGATAACAAACAGCAAAGTGGCCAAAGCTAAAGCTAGCAAGAGAGCAGAGGCGGCTACAATTCAGCAGTCTGCCGTGCGCGGCTGTAAGAAAAGCTGGTAGTACTGGTAGCGCTGAACATTTACCTGATTATTCACGGTTCTGATTGAAATAATTACGCAGCCAAAACTTTGTGCTTTTGTCATTTTTAATGGCTTGAAAAACTTAAATAAAACATTTCATTTTGAGCAATATTAGATATTTACAGACATCTAATCAGCAGTGGAGTAAAATCTTCTTGATTCTGGAGTAAAGCATGGCACAACGCTGAGAACAACAGCAGCAAACAAAAAAAACATGATTTGTCCACGGTGCTGATAATCACGTAGAGTCTTGTTAACTTTGACAATGGAAAGAAGATATATAATGCAAGCATATCAAATGTGTATGATGATAACAATGAAAAGAAAAAAACGAGCAGTTAGCACAGTTAGTAAACTCTGGGCTCCAGTCATGCACAAATGAGGCAGTAAGATAAGGTCCCCTTTAGGTCAAAGGAAAAAAAAATGCATTTAATGCAATAAAGTTTATCACACAGTTAAATGTAGTGGCTGGAATCAGTTCAGCTCAGTGGCATTTTTTTTTTTTTACGCCATTCTTAAAACTGTACAGATGAAATCCAAAATAGTACGTCAATGAAACATTCCAAGACCAAATGGACACAAGCAGGTGACAGTACTCAGGTGTAATTTCTTACTTGTTGGCAAACATGTACAACAACGCAGGCTGGAATTCCTCCAAAGAAAATAAAACGCCTTTATTTCAGGCGCAGTCTGAAATATGCAGAAAGAAGAGCTCACGTGTCCCTGTGTAAAGGTAATCCAGTTTAAATTGTCTTATAATATGTTGGGCTCTTGTTCAAATTCAGTGCAATTAAAAGGTTGAGAAACACCCACAACCTTTCCATGTGGCTCGTCTGGCCTTAGTATTCCTGCGACTACTTCTGCTTTCGTGACTTAAGTACTATTTTGGATGCCAACAGCTCCAAAGTCTGTCCATTGTTTCACTTAACAAGAGGCGGATACATATGCATCTATTCACGCTGAATATTAAGACATTTATTGGCTAATATGGCAGCAGCTGGCAGGAGTAATGCTAATTATAAGAGTATACTTCTGATGCTACAGTATAGTATTATGGCTAACACATACATACACATAAAGGAACTGAAATGCCTTTCACACAAAGTGCATTTGTTAATCAAAAGAGAAGATAATTCGCTTGTTCAACGATGAACCTGAACACAGCAATTACATAATTTTAATCACCAAAGTATAAGTTTGTCTTTAAAGCTAATATAACCTGTGGCAAACATGAGCATGCATGGCAACAAGACCCTCATTACCAACCCTGATCCTTTTTTTTTTTTTTTTTTTTTAAAACAGCATCATAGTCTCAAAAAATATGACAACTTTCATGATTACGCATAATGAGAAACATTGATCAAGCATATCCAGGTGAGAATCTGGTTTTTGAATTTTTTTCATAACTCTGGCCATCATATCTACTGGAATGTCAAGTCGTGCTTGTACAACAATCGGTATTCAATAAGCTCATTGTTTTGCAGTAGGTGTTGACCCTACCTACGCTGATTATATCATCTCAATGTGCAGCAGTCACGTGCTGCCTTATAGCACCCTATATGTTGCCATAGTTACTGTGCAGTGCTTCATTAGCATGTACATTGAGTAGGATGTGATACAAATGTGTACCCTGAAGAACGTGAACATCCAACTGGCCTCAAAACACCAAACATCCCCTCCCGAGAAGATGAGTACCCACAAATACACAGACTAACATGAAGGAATATATTACCATCAGCAGTGCTTGTAAGAACAACTGGCAATGTTTTCTCTTGTCTCTTAGGATTTTGCTCATGATTACATGACACGATGCAAAAGAAGTAGAAATCTATGTTTTTTTCCTCTTGTACGCAGTCTTTTTCTTCTGTACGTAAAACAAATGTAGCGATAAAGAAGTTCAAAATGCAAAATTATTTAGGTACATAGTCTTAAATGTTTGAAAACAATTTAAACCTAACTAAAGCCAAAAATCTGGGTGACCGATCTGTTTCTCTATTTCATGATCTTTCACATTTTCAACCTCTTTCCCTTCGTCGCGCCTCCTGTCTCCAGTCTCTGGCTCTTCTCTATGGCGCTTGCAGCAGAGGATCTTCCGTTTCCAGCTGGGCCAGCTGCCTGCGCAGACTGTTTACTTTGTTCTGAAGCTCCTTATTGTACTCAATTATATGCACCATTTCCTCGTAGGCCTCATCCAAACACTTTGAGGAGCGGTTCCACCGGAGGAACACTCCTGTAATTAAAGACAGAGGACTACTGTAAGTTATCATGACAGAAAAAACTGCGGCAAGAAAATGGTATCCTCTTCTGTTCCACTACGCACAAGAGCTCCTCCAAACAGAGCTGAAGTTACTGCAAGAGAAAATATGTGGCTTTTGTGTAGTATAGAGACAATACTTGTGATGCTGCTGGGCTGTACTATGTTATACCGAGAAGTGTCCCTAGTATTATGGCCATCCCACTTAAATCCATTAGGGTGACAAAATATTAGGTACACCTCTCAGTATAACCCAGGACAGTTCAATAGCATCACAAATTAGTGATAATAACAATGAATACAATATACCAACACCCTTCTCCAACAGATAAAATGAAAATTCAACATTCTCCTAAAAGGGAGAATTCATGGCAGGGCTGTTGCATTACCTTCTATGGGAAACATACAGTGATCATAATGTTATGTTATTTGGTGTAAATGTTCTGTATCGAACTGTTGAAACAACAGAGGTATTTTAGCATACTAGGATCCCTTCACCCCTCTTCATTTTCCCTCTGATCTGTGGGAGTATTTTGGAAAGGGGAACTTGAAGTGCTGATTTACTGGAAACCCACTGAGTACAACAGTGATGACTGGAATGCAAAACCGAGATTCGAGGTAATTCACTGTTGACATCCAAGTGACCAGAGCATTGCCAAATCTAAATCCGGTGATTAGACCCTGACATTGTACAGGACATGAGTGGACATGAGTGGACGAGAGTGTGGCTGGAATCACACTGATTTATTATTGAGATTGTAATTATCTTTGACATATTGTTCATCTATATCTGCTATAGTTATATAGTTAAATAGTTCTGCTGCAAGTTTTGTTCACATTACTGTTGGAATTAGAAGGGTGTCTATGATGAAAGCAAAAGTAAAACCTCTTAAGCTGGTGTCCTTGTGATGCAGATGGCATGACAAGGCTATTTTAGTTCAGGAGCTTTGAAAGGTTTCACTTTGACTGTTTGTTCTCACTTTCTGTTTAGTTTAAAGTTGTCCAATTTCATTAATGTGTCATTAAATTGCTTAGTTTGAGTCTAGTCTTTAATTAGTTTTAGTTTTGGTAATTAAGTCTTTTGTGAAATGGGGTATTTGTGAGGGATGAGAAAATTCCATGATAACTGTTATACAGTTCTCCTGAGGTGAGAGGTGAGCTACAGATAATTTGCTGAGAAAAAATAAAAGAAAAAGTAACTCTGAACTACTTAGTTTAATCTTGGGACGCAGTCGTTAGTGTTTCCTGTTCCAGGCCCTTAGGGGTGGGTGGTACACTTACTGTGTTTGAGGAGTATTAGGTATCCTGGTGTAAAACTGGAACAATGAGAAAAAAACGGATGGTAGATCTCATATCCACTTAAAAATACGGTGACAACGAACGAATTAAATTGGACACAAAACTGAAGACATTTTCTTACATTGTGTCTCTGTAACAGCACTTTGGAACAGTATAAGAGTGGATTTAAAAAAAGTGTAAACAATAAATGCGTGTGTGTGCGTGCGTGTGCAAATGCACATTTTAGGAAATGACAGA
>CAAKHG010027797.1:15966-39382 GCA_901007715.1 Dactylopterus volitans | reverse complement strand
ATCCTGAAGGCGCTCACGGACAAAAGCTGGCTCACACCCATTCATCCTTGTATCAGCGCTGACTTCCAGAACCCTTGGACAGAACAGGCGGCATAGACGGAGGCTTCATGCTGGTCTTTTGTGGCTGGAAATTTGAAGTTGACATCAGGCTGTTGTGAAGACGCTGAATGGTCTGGTTGATTTTAATCCTGGCTCTCAGCACAAATCGCTCCTCCCTTAATAATGATGGTCCGATAGGGTCAAGTCTTGTACACTGTGAGAAAGTGAACTTTTCAGGACTCATTCAAGCACACCGCAAAGTCACACGGTGATCTGAATGGGAAAGTGAAATGATCGAACTGTGACTTTTATTTTGTGAATTTCACAGAATTGAGGAAATGTTTTTTTTTTAAAAAAGGAAAAAATGTGCTTGATATTTTTAGACTGACAAAACGGCATGGCTTCATTGATGTTTTTGAACAAGTAGGCACAGTATAGGCTTACTGAGCAGCAATGTTTGCATCCTTTGAAGCTTTTAAGGTACTTAATGGGGCATTTAAGGAGAACTTAAAAGGTTCAAAAGGTTTAGCGCGTCAGAGTTTACTTAGCTCTGTAAAAATATGTTCGAAATAGACATGAGTCACCATTACCTGAGCACAGCAAGTACCCACTCTGAACTTAGCCTGCTGACCTCCTGCCAGGAATGAAACAAATACTTGTTCCTGTCCCAGGACTCGGACCCCGATAGTTTTGTTCAGAGACAGGAAGACAGGAAACAGGGGAGTGGGAGAATCACTGGTCCATTTCCAGTGACGCAATCTGGAACCCGTCTCATCCAAACACTGACCGCCTGCTCTGTCGAGGGACAACCTACAACACCAACAGCCAGTATAGATGATTACCACTGTCTTCAACAGATTGCTATGGATAAAACACACTGATATACCGATAAAGACACATGACATGCTGTATAATCCTTAACCTAATTATCCAAGGATGCTCCATGCATCCCAAAAATAAAAAGCAATCATCAAATGATATAGCAAATAAGTGAGATGATGTATTTTTCTTATACTTTGTACCATATCTTGCCATTAGTGTGGTAGCATGTCGCCTTGCCATCAGACTGGAACAAAGCTCTCATTTGTGGACTGGCGTCCTTTCTGTCATCAAAAACAATGAAGACTCTTCCATTCTCTTTCGTGACCGCAAGGACAAGAGCCAAGACGCCGGAGGGATAGCTGGTGATGTCGCGATAAGGACGAGAATGCCCCAATGCAGTGTACGAATTGTATTGTGCAATCTGTGTGTTAGCCCCGCTTGAATTTCTCTTTACTTACTTGGTCTCCATGTCAAAACTCAATGCAAACCTTAATATATGAAATGAATATGAGAACATTGTACTCTGTAAGGATACTAGACCTGAGCGGAGCCGTCAGGAAACAGAGTGAGAAACTTTTTACCACTGGAATATTTCTTCTCCAGAACTTTTGCCTCATCCTGTGAACACATACCAATATTTAATGCAAACTGAACGTGTTTTACGTGTGTGATGTGAAAAACCAAGAGTGGGGATTGCCTGCGTTATTAATGTATGACCACGTGGGGGCAGTATACAGAGGTTTACACACATGCATGAGAGAACATTGCATGGCCTTTGTGTTGAATGATGGTGGATATCTATATTTTACTGTTTGGTCTCACCTGATGATAACACATGCCAAACTGAAGCGGCTCATGCTCACAAGGAAAGTACGATTCCTGTTGGTTTTCATCCTCCTCGAATCCATTCTCTTTCGCAACATTAGGACCCAGAGTCCAGCATTCGTTTGCCGGAGCACAAGAGAGCCGGAACTTGAGGAGGTTCGGCTTTGCGGGAGCTGAAAAATAGCAAAGACGGTAAACGTCTGTCGGTATCACAATGTCACAGTCACTTTTCACAACAATATTAAAACAAATTAATGAATAAAAATGTAACAAAAGAAAAAGAAAAGAAAGATAATGGTCACCGTCATGTATGTTTTGTTATGAATGGATATATTAAAACTGACAATGTGTAAAAAATTGCTCATCAGAAACTACTCACGGGATTCCGCTTTCGGAACATCAGGTAAGTCGTCCTCTTCAATCTCATCTTCTGACATTTGTCTGAAACATAAGTTACAATACAGTCTGCATCAATGGGGTTAAGTCATGTTTGGTAAACTGACAAAATAATCTTTGTGCTTCAATGTGTTGGAAAGAAGGATGACGGCATTTTGAATTGTTCATTTGTACCCAAGTCTTTGCGACAAGTCCATGAAAAACTTCATTGGATCCTCCATCTCTCGGCCTTGGAAGAACAGCTCCTCCAGCTCCGTGGTTGCCGTAAACTCCTCCAACTCCACACTCTCTTCATTTTCTGTGGGCCAACTCTCCTGAACCAAACATTTTTGCTTCACCAACATTTCGCACAAATGTTTGCGCTTGGCACAGCAGAAGACTTTAACCGCCTGCCATGGTGACGAGGACAGACAGAAATGAGGAAATGCAAAGTGTGCAGCACAGTTTGAGAACATCCAGTGTCTGTCACCCCTACCTGTGCTTGATTCAGTGATGGTCTTGCCTCTCCTTTGCAGTACTCACATTTCACTTGGTAATCTAATGGAGGCTGGGAGGTTTAGAACCAAGATTAGTGGTATATTGTTAATTCCGTAGATAGGAAATCACAAGTAGAAATTTGATCTCAGTACCTCGGGGAGAATGGCGGAGTTTAGTCTGTGGTGGTCAGACTCCCGATTGTACCTCAGAAGTCCCGCTGCCCTGATACATCGTCTAGGTGCATCTCTGACAGACTGAGGACGAACAAATAACCTTGTATCAGTCTCAGATAGGAAGTTGTGTGATACAACGGCTGACAAGCAAACAAGCTCACCTTTGCTTTATGTTCAGCATTTGAGTTGTTCTTGTGGGCCGGATTCTGGTTGCCGCGTGCTTTGCTGAATTTGCCCGTGAAACTTTTTGCCGGATGTATCTTTATTTGTGGTGAGTCCATGGTCCGACCCTGGGCGTCACAATGGGGCTTGTCTGTCTGTCCTAATACTAAACGTATGAAAGAACCAATTAGCGCTCATTTGCTTTGATGTAACAAATGTATGACATCATACATGCAGATTGATTTCAAATATGAAAATAGACACAGTTTTATTATTATCTGCTTTGATTTCATGCCTGTATGACTTTTTTACATATCCTTCAATATAACACATTAAACAGACACATTCTATTTTGCTTTAGTGCCATGCCTGTATGCAGGTTTGATAACCTACACCGACCCAGCCTACGGGGGTGATCTGGCAAGCAGGAAGGTGTTGAAAGTCTAAAGGTGTCTTGAAATGCAAAAGAAAATTTTTGCCTGTTTGTTGAGATAAATTGAAAGCTTGGCCACTGTCAACCCAGTTTTTCTTAGTCGCATTATCTTTTTTGTGTCATCCCGGCAACTGATGAGTTTCACTGGGCCAATGGCGGGGTACCTGACCAGTCTCCAGTTCACCATAGGGCTAACACCGAGAGACAAACAACCTTTCACATTCACACTAACTCTAATTTGGAGACAATTAACCTGCATGTCTAATAGCTGGGAGTAAGCCGGAGTTCCGAGAGACGACCGGCAGCTCACGCAAACTTGCTGCGAGGCGACAGAGCTGCTATAACCACTGCACCACCGTGCTGCTGTACATTTATAATAACATCACATATAGCCGCGTACTAGTCGGCAAATTTTAGCTTGCTATCCTGCTAAACTACCAATGTTGAACACGGTTAACCAGGAAAACTTGTAAATTTCTTGCACAAATGTAATTTTGCCGAATTAAAAATGCTCAGGCAGTGCTGACAGCTGCTGAGGCAGTGCGAAAAAGGGTAGAGAAAAAGCTAAAATGAATAAATGCCCTTATTGCTAAAGCTTGAGAAAGCTTTTTCTTCGCCCTCCTTGGGTTTCATGGGGTTGGGAAAACCAGCTTACAGGTGGAGTAGAACGTAGATCAGTAGATTGGCAGAAGGGGGAAAAAAAACACTAAAAACTAAATTTTCTTTATCAAGCCCCTTTAGATTTCTAATTAGACTGAGCATTTTTCTAGAAGGTTCCACAACTGTAATGCTGTTTTTCATTTTCTAGTGCTGCAATTAATTCCTTTCTTTCTTTGTAGTGGTAATTGCGGTCTATCAGAACATGACTTGACAATGCAATTTACAATTTGCTACCCTGAGAGCATAGTCCGGAGGGGTGCTTGCCTCTTCCATGGAGGATTTGATTTAAGTCTTTTTTATGGCATGTAATGACTAAGCCCTCTATTCCAGTAACACAAATGTGTTTTTCAATGCTGTAAAGAGGTCCTCCTGAGTCATTTGAATCCAAGAATCCCTGCCAGGTTTCGTTTATAATTCTTTATCATAGTTTTCACCCCTCCTGTACTTAATGGTACTTGTATATCAATCAACTGTCTTTTTAACGATTGTTGGGGATTCCTGCTCAGCTGTTGTTTTAACAATTGTTGGGGGATTCCTTCTCCAGGAGCAGGAATCCCCAAACTATTTTCTACGGCAAATGATTTTTTTCCAAGTATAATGTTTGACAGCGCAGATTTGTTTTTACGTGGTTTCAATATAGCCCCAATAACTGACTGTATCAGAACTGCAGTATGGATATTACCCGTCTCCCATATCTTATCAAACAATTCTATTACTGCTTCAGTTGCACCGCCTTTTCCTGGTGAGGTTTGTCTGGCACTGAAAAATGGCTTTTTTTGAACTGAAATAAATTCAAATAAATTACTAGATGAATCCAGGTTTTCTTTATGTTGTAGCCTTTCTGTGATTCTTGGATTTTGCGCACTGCTTAGTTTAAATTTTCAGAGGAGTGGATGTTCACAAATATCTCAGCGAGGAGTTCTCTGCAGTTTGGATTACACTAATGTGATCATTGTGCAGCGCAGGCATCTCAGAGTTTTTAGGCTGTGCATTCACCATTGAATAATTCCTCATGAATATTTTCAAGGTATAAAAAGCAGATAGCCGCTAGTCTGCTTTGATGTCACAAATGTATAACGCTTACAGTCTATGATGTTATATAGTCATGGTTGCTATGGTGATGGACTCACACAGCAAAAAAAAAACAAAGTCATTAAAACAAGAAAGGTTACCAAAAACAAAATCAAAGCAGAATTAGTTGACATTCAAGCATGTCTGGCACATTTTTTTTCAAAGAAAAAGCTCAATGTCATAAAAAGTTTAGAGGTTTTTGAAAAAGATTGAATGGAAGAATAAATGCCAGTCATTTTGTTGGCCGAATTGTTTCTGTAGTTTTAAGTATGCAGAGACAATTACGCAAGACAAAGAAGAAAAAAAGGCTGAGTTGGATTAATGCTTCAATGCCCACAAACCGAATGTCTTTATATGATGTTTGAAATGTCAAATATCAATGGACACTAGCACCACATGGGGGCAGCATACATAGTTTTCCAGACCTTTCAAACGAAATATCAGATTCTTTCATCCGTGTTGAGCAATAATGTCAGGTATTTTCGTTTTACCAGTCTCACCTTATTATAACATGCCAACCTGAAAAGGCATGTGGTCACAAGGCGAAACCAACAGCTGCTGTGTTTCTTCCCTCTTTCCGATTTGATCATTAACCAGAGCATGAGAGCGGACTTCTGAAACGAAAGATCGGTTCGGTTTGTCAGTCTCACAAAGTCAGAGACTATAAACAAACTATAGAACAAGCATGTAAAACATTTCAAACATCCTCATGTATGTTTATAAACCAGAACAGTTGAAAAGCCGAACAAATTACAGTTCCAATAACAATCATATATATGTCAACACCTCTCAGAAACAGATTCAATAAAAATTAAACATAAAACTCCTGAAGGGAGAATTTATTGAGGGCTGTTGCATTATATTCTTTGGTAAACATGCAATGGTCATACTATTATGGCCCATCAGTGCACATAAAGGATGCATCTCCCATCAATCTCAATGATTTACAATAAAACGATGCAAAGTCTCAACACTTTATCCATCTTCCTTGCTTGTCCAGAAGACACAGGCTCACTGAGCTTATGCTACAAATATAGCAGCAGAATATAATGGAAATTCTTATGCAGGAAAAGCGGCTGTACAGTGATTTAAGTGCCTCTAAGGGAAGTAAGCGTGGGCCTGATTGAAGATTCTACTCACCCACAGTTGGACCTCTTCTTCTTTGTCCTGCTGACTGAGGTGATCAGGAGAAAACTACTCACCTCTTCTCTCCCGATAAAGAAGCAGAAGCTGACAGATCTGGAACAGAACACTAGAACAGTGGCTGAAAACTGTACATGTTCTTTACATTCTTCACTCAGGTAGTAAAAAGAAGCAACAGAACGGGCAGACACCTCAGGGCGAGTAATGTAATCTTCACACTTGCTGGTGCATGTTGTCGGTAACCATGGAGATTAACAGCAGTGTACATGCAGTGGCCTCTCTAATATTGTGGATTAGGTGGATTTGGAAACATTAAAAACCATTCAGTCAACCAAGAAATTGGCAAAACAATAATCATCTGGAACAAGTGGAGTTTGCCATTTGTCATGGAACTGTAAATGTTCACATTTCCTTTTTTTTTCTGAGCAGTTAATCCCAGTTTATGCAATAAATGACTGTAATTTAGAGGATGTGCAGCATGTCCTGAAAACCGAATAAACCTTCACACAATGCATTTTACTGATCATTTTTTAGCGATGACATTGTTGTTGCACCCACCATATTCGTTTTGCTTTTTGTCACAAACCATAATTTGCAATGAAGTATAGGAGTCTAAATTAAATCTCACGGTGCAACTGTTCATTTGCTGGCCATTATCTATTGGTTATTCAATGTTTGAAATATTCAAAATAATTTTCAATATTCGTAAATATTTATCTTACTTCTTACCTCATTAAAATGATTTGAAAAAGTTGTCAATACTTTGTCACAATTTAAGCTTGCTTATTTTATATTTTATTTCTTTTAACCAATGTGAACCATGTGAATCCAGGTACCGCAAGACATGGTTATTGATATTAGTGGTAAATTAGACCTTTTGTAAATACAAAACTGGCACTTTATTTGGACTTTGGAACGTTGGAAATCAGGTCCAAAGGCAATTTGCGCAAAATGTTATTCCCGGGATGCTGAACAGAGAATGAAGGCCAGTCTGGGGTGAAGGGGAACGTAAATAAACAGTAAACAAGCTGCGTCTCCGCCGCTGCCTCTTCACACCTGGAGTCAGTTGAGGGTGATGAGAGAGAATCAGCGTCGCCGGCGTGTGATTGGTGGTCGCGGCACCTGCCAGAGCCGCTGGGAGGAAACGTTTCAAGGCATTTAGCCGCGGCAGCGCGACCGCCAGCTCTTCACAGTTTACCCGGGAGTCGCGCGCGTAAAGATGATGCGTAAAGGAAGAAGGAAAGGCGCGACTGTTTGCTCGACCGCGGCGCTTATTCTGACATGCTTTCTGGCGCAGACGGTAGATTGTTCTCGGCTGAGAAAAGCAGACAGACTTAAAGAGGCCGGCGCAGCCAAAGCGAGAGGTGTCCAAGAGGGGAGGATTGTGTTCGGGAGAGTTTTTGAGAGAGGATCCGGGCTTCAGCCCCAGGTCATAGACGAGACCAAGAGGTCATCATCCAACGGCTCTGTGGAGGATAAAACCGCCTATCAAGCGGACTTCACTGGTAGGAAATTGAATTGTACCTTTCAGAACTATGTGCAAATTCGAACTAAAGACAGTTGTGCCATAATAGCTGACTTCTTTGTTACGTTCGCTTTCCAGGCTGGTCGAAAGGCCAAACGCAGCATGGCAGTTCCAGAGATGCACCATGGAAGCGCATGGGGCCTGCCCTGCAGTGTGGTGGAGACCAGATGAGGTTCAGGGCAGTGGGACCTGGATCCTCAAATTTTGCAGTGGAGCAAGGTACAGTAAGTGGCTGTGCAGGCCTTTTCCATCTTTAATATAAGGCAATCAGGTGCTTTTAGTAACAATGATGGTGAGCCTATGTGCACAATCCTAGGACTAAATGTAAGATTTATATTCTATTTACACGTGTTTTAATTTAATCTGAAGTTGCTTTGAAATTATGTCCCCACAGAAAATGCACCTCCAATGCCTTTGTCTCAGGTCCCCTCAACCTGTGGCTATAGCATGCAGAGGAACTCCCTTGCACTTGTGATGCTGGTACCCTACGATGGTTGCAATATGGTTCAAGAGGTAACTTTAAATCCTGAAATGCATGGAATGAAATGATGCCGCATGTGTATACAAAGTACCGAGAGCTGCAAACTTTGCTCGGTTGAAATATATCACTAAACTTGTTTTTTTTGTTTTTTTCCCTCCAAGGGTGGGAGTTATGTGCTGCCAATGCGTTGGCAGGGAATTCCGGTCTCTCTCTGGTGCCCCAAGTCTACAACATCTGCTGCGCCAACACCTGCTGCCCCAACATCCCCAACATCTGCTGCCCCAACATCTGCTGCCCCTGAACCCCCTAGCCCCCAGACACCCAAGCGCCCATCAGAGCCCCAGGTGCCCCACAGCAAGCCAGATATCCCATATCCCCAAATTCCTCCAGCCTTTTTCTTTCCACCCAATGTGCCTTACCACCCCTACCTACCAGTGGGTCCACCAGAGCCAATGATGACCCCAATGAAACCTGACATGCATAAGTTTCCACAAGTTCCACCTTTCCTCCCTTTTTTAAATCCATACTTTCAACCTCCTTTTCCTGTCACAACAGCAGCACCTACCACCACTAAACTGACAACTACAACTACCACCACTGCAAAGCCATCCACCACTGCAAAGCCATCATCCACAGAACCTCCTCCCCCAGTGTTCCCTTTTCCTCTCCAACCACCTTTTTACTTCCCTCCCTTTGCTCCCTTTCATTGGCCCTTACCAATGCCCCTACCAACTGCTCCACCAACCACCACCAACACAACCACGACGCCTACAACCACAACCACGACGCCTACAACCACCACCACAACGACGCCGACCACTACAACCACGACAACCACCACGACGATGCCGACCACAACTATGCCAGTGACTCGACCGCCATTCCCGCCTTATTTTCCCATCTTTCATCCATATTATTTTTTCCCTCCTTATCAAGCCCCTAAGCCAGTGACTACTCCACCCCCACCACCCACTACTACTACTACTACTACTACTACGACTACTACGACAGCGGCAACAAAGGCGACTACTACGACAGCGGCAACAAAGGCGGCTACTACGACAGCGGCAACAAAGGTGGCAGACCCAGTGGTGATGCCAGGACCACTTGACTTTCCATTTCCCTTCTTTCACTATCCTCCATATCACCTTCCTCCGTCAAGTCTGAAACACTGAGCAAATAAATGGTTTGAATAACCTAAAGTGTTATTGATACTTGTCTGGAATGTTGGCCAAATGTAGAATGTTTAGCACTATTCTAAGCCCCTGTGATATCAGCTGTGTGTATAAGGTGAGCAGTTCATAATGGAAGTGGTGTTTTTGACAATTTGGAGTCTGTTCAGGCTTTTCCCTGTCTCAAATCAAAATGAAATGGTAATTAATAATGGTGGTTATCGTCTTTCTGATCATATCCAAAAAGTGAGCTATGCTTAAGACACTTGAGGCAAATTTAACGCGGCACAAATATGGCTGTATATGCAAGTGCTTTAGTGCAGGCTTTGAGTGTAAAAGTGAAATGTAACTTGTTGCAAAAGAACAAATTTACATTCGTGAAAACATTTTCTCCAGCAATTTGTTTAGTACAGAATCTCATGCTTTTGCTGTCCAGTGAGAAATCCCCTGTTATCACTCTTGATTTGAATTAAAACTTAAAATAAAAAAAACTAACGGTAAAAAATGAAACCAGAGGATGGATCCCTCTCCTAGACATGCAACAGATACTGCATGTCCAGTAAAAAAATGTTACAGAACTGACAGTGATAAAGGTGATGCTTAAGTGTGGATCAAAGACAAGTGGCTTGAGGCGTCGCCACCTCTCAGCCGTGGTGACCTGGAAGACAGCTGGCCACATTGAGCTAATTGGAATTTTACACATTGACTCACAAATGCAGTGGAATGTGAAATGGTGATCCATGAGGAACTCCTGAAGGGCTGCCATTCCAGATCCAGCATATGAGCATATTTTTATTCCTCACCCCTTTTTTTCTGATTGTCTCATAGGACACTAATATACTCATGATTTTTTTCTACTATTTATCTATTTTTCAAGAATATATAGTGTTTATTAAAAATCAGTTGTAACTGTGGGACATGGGCAGACCAAATAAATGAATCCCTAAAAATATGGATTGCGAGCGAACCAAGAGCTCTTAATTTAAAAAAAAAGGGATCTAGAGGTTAAAATGATTTTAAAGATTTTATTTTTTATTTCTCCCAAATGTCTAACAGGAGCCATAGAATTCCATTCTTTCCATTTTCATGAAATAACAATATACTGTAACATGTATTTTTAATTGTAATCTGTTGTAATCTTTTCTTGAAAGGAAATGACATTTTTTCCAAGCTTGTCAATGATGTGGTCAGAAACAATAATGTATCAAAAATGAAGCTGCATAAATCCTACAACTAAATACCCAGATAGCGAAGTGTGTTTTTAAGTGTCTGTGGAGTTTTTCAAACATCAGAAAAAAAACAAAACATGCACTGTTCAATACAAATGAAACACACTTGCAAAGAAAATATCTACATTATTTGTCAGCATAAATAACCGTTAAAAACAGATGGTATGTGGGATATTTCACGAATGTGAAATATATAAATGTTCACATCTTATTCTATCAAGCTGCAGAGCAACAAGGAATTGAAGGCCCCTTTAACGAGCCCACCTGTTGTGACCTCAATTAACACAAGTGCAAGCTGGTGCTTTAGCTGCGTCTGAGTGGCTGATTACCTGGGGCTAAAATGTGCTCAGTATTAATAGCTGTGACTTCAGTTGCTCCTCTTCATAGCAACGTGCTGCTCACTCGGGGCGGGTGTGCATCTGCATTATGGCAGGAGACGCTAAGTGGGGATGTAGGCTAGCTCCAAATGTGGCAGTCACATTGGTTCTTCTCGCATTGGTCCCGGCTTTAAGTTGTTTTAGCTTGCAAGGACTTAGCAAAAAACTTAAACAGAAGGACATTGATGAGGCCGCATTGTTGGAAGTAAGAACAGGAACTGTTATCTTCGATGAGAAAAGGCCAAACTCATTAGGCTCTCGCTTTGCGACTGGAAATGGCGGCTTGCATGCTGAGTTGGATGAATTGGGTGACACAGGTAAGACTCCGAAACTCCAACTATCTCCTGATTTGATGTGCTCGGTGCAAATTTGTTTTATACTTTCTATTTAGAATATTTTTCTTCTGTACTTTCAGAGCAGGGATCACTGCTGAAGAATGCAGCAGATCATGAGCCAGCATGGCGGCGCTTGAGCCCTACCCTTTACTGCAGCCAAAGCAAGATGAAGTTGAAAGCCATGGGACCTGGAGTCCGTGACTTGCAGCTAGACATGGGTAGATAAATGTGGAAACTATGGAAATTAACAGAACATGAGCATGCAGTTTTGTGTTTTCCTGAACCCTGTTCATCTTATCACAGGTAATGGCCGTCTGCTGCCTCTGAGCCAAGTACCTGAATCATGTGGCTACTCTATGCGGCAAAATGCGCTGGGACTTGTGTTGCTGGTTCCCTTTGATGGCTGCAATGTGATACAGGAGGTATGCCCTTGCTCTAAAATCATTGCCGACTTGAATGTACTTCAGCTTGTAAGTTTGTCAGGCCTAATGGTAATTTTCAGAAAAAAAAACATTGGTTCTGAGAAAGTAGGAAGAGTTCATGTGTAGAACTCTTAAATCAGTAATTCATCACATTCCTGCATCTTGGTTGCTTGTCTTGTTTCAGAAAGGAAATTACGTGTTGCCATTGAGGTGGCGAGAGACTCCTGCTAGATGCGTCTGCCCCAAATTGCCTGATACAGCACCTGCTTCGCCTTCCTCTAAGACTGCACTGCATCCCTGGCAACATCCTTTCCCTCATGGGCCCTGGAACATGTACCGCCGTAAGCGACAGACAACCCAGCCCATTTCCATCTATGACAGAATTGACCCATATTCTTTGTATAACCTCTACTACATGAATATGATGGCACCAGCAACTACTACTGCCACAACTCCGGCCACTACCACAACTCCGGCCACTACTACTACCACAACTCCGGCCACTACCACAACTCCGGCCACTACCACAACTCCGGCCACTACCACAACTCCGGCCACTACCTCTACCACAGCTCCGGCCACTACCTCTACCACAGCTCCGGCCACTACCTCTACCACAGCTCCGGCCACTACCTCTACCACAGCTCCGGCCACTACCTCTACCACAACTGCGGCCACTACCTCTACCACAACTGCTGTTGAGCCTGACATGACCACCGTATCTACAAATCCAACTACACAACCCATGCCAACAAATCATCTTTATAATCCTTACTATCTTTACTATCTTTATCTTTACCAATATTACTCTTACTACCCTCTGGCCAGATATCCCGTAATGGACACTACGCCGCCAGCTACCACACCCAAACTTACTGGAAATTCAACTACTGAAATTGCCCCCCCCACAACCACCGCCTCAACGACGCCATCAACCACCGCCTCAACGACGCCATCAACCACCGCCTCAACGACGCCATCAACCACCGCCTCAACGACGCCTCAAACGCCAAAGCCCTATTACCCACCATACTTTCCTTATTTTCCATACTATCCTTATTACCATTTTTACCCTTACTACCCTCTTAACCCCACCACAAAGCCTCCTGCCACAACTACTCCCACCCCTACGACAGAATCTGCCACTGCCAAGGTTAATTCCACTACAGAATCTGCCACTGCCAAAGTTGATTCCACTACAGAATCTGCCACTGCCAAGGTTAATTCCACTACAGAATCTGCCACTGCCAAAGTTAATTCTACTACAACTGAGACATCCATGACTGAAACGACGACAGCCTCCTCCACAAAGGCCACTCAAAAGACACCCAAGCCGTATAACCCGCTGTATTTTCCTCACCATCTTCCCTACGATCTCCAAGCAGGACAGCCATTACCACAGGTCCCTGGAAGTTCTGAAATCTTCTACTACCCAATTATCCAGCATTTCTATGGAAGGCACCCTCAATATCCAATGGGCCAGACTTCAGCCTCTATAGCTGCTGACACCGTTTCGACTGCTAAACCCACTGAATCAAGTTCTACAAAGCCAACAACTGCTAAGCCGACTGACCCACCTTCCACTAAACCTGCACCAAGTTCTGCTAAGCCGACTGACCCACCTTCCACTACTAAACCTGCACCAAGTTCTGCTAAGCCAACAACTGCTTGTACTAAATCAAGTGCATATACAACACCCAAATTCAATCAAGGCACATTTATTCCTTACTACGAGAACAATTTTGCCCCATCTGTTGACTTCAAGGCTGGCAGAGTCCCACATGACCAGAAATACCTGCCTCATCCTGGTTACAAGTCTGGATTTAAGGCTCAAGCACACCCACATCCAGGCTTCCACTACTGGCAGCGTGTGCCCTGGTTTCCTCATTCAACAGGTGAAGACCACCCACAGACTGAGGAAAAATTGCACCCCAAGTCCAAATGGTGAGGATAACTTGTAAATGTTAATGACTTGGAATGTTATTTACTCATAATTCCCCCGCCACCCCCTCCCAGGGCCTGTTGATGGCATTCAATAAAGCTTTTACTTGAAACTTGATTTTGTTTGTGCTTCCCTCCATAATACAAAAGTGGTTTATAGGTATACGCTTATGAAACTAATGAGCACTTTAGTGCTCAGCAATAACATGAAGTTAAACTCCATCTGATCTTGGAAGCATAACCGGCAATAGCAAACATTTGCCTTGCACATATTACAGCTTTATGTGGAAATGGTGACTGCCTCAAATGTCAACAGCACTTTTTTTTTTTTTTTTTGGCAGTGCTCGTTTATACCCCTTTTCAAAACCTTAAGTGTTACATTTGTGCACTTTTCCTAAGAATAGAGTATTTGCTCCATAATTCATTTCAGAATTTGCATGCGCACACACCCCATTCTGTCTGTTCCTATATATTTCCACATGGCGCCCTCCTTTAGGCGGACGCACCATGCATCACTGAAACTAAGCCACACGTGATGAGATGTAGTGCTGGTCTCTGCAAGTGGGGATGTACCTTTTGTCTTCACATTTATTGAATGTCAGTTGGATGCTGCAGAGCCTCAAGAACTAAGATCTAAACTGTCTTGTTTTTCTTGAGTCTTATATCTAGTTCGGCATGTAAGAAGCAGCTCTCCTTTCCCTCAATTTTTATTTGATGCATTTTTATTTTTTGTCTTGAGTGCATGTCTACAATGAAGGTGAGTGCCATTGCAGCGTGTGCTATGTACTGTGAGTGGGCTTGTTTTGTATGAAATTAGAATTTGAGGCGTTTAACCCTACCATCTATACAGTTCACGTTTGACTTCTGTTGATATAAAATCAATTATTTCGTCTTATGTTTGCAGGTGACAAAGACTGACACCGCCAGTGTTCAAATGGTTGATTTCAAGTCCTACATGTGATTACCATCAATCCATCTCTGGCCATCTTCCCAGCTAGTCTCTCCACTTAACCCTGACATGTACTCTATCCACTCGGCACAGTTTATCTTCATAGAAGAGGACTATTGTGCATGTTAAGGATCTTCCCCTTGACCCTCTTTGGTTCTTTTGTTGAAACGGCTCCAAGAAGTGTCTGGACAGCACCAAATCTCAAAAGAATTTTATTATGACCATTTGCAGATTAAATATTACAGCGCTGGACTCATCTCTATACAACACACAGGTTGATACAATACGAGAAGAACCCAGAGTATTGTGTTGGAGTTTACCATACCCAATTTGGTTCACTCACTGACATCTTCAAACACATCTTAATGGGACTCAGTGATATTACATAGTCACAGACACAGCGTCTCAGTGACATTATACGGTGGAACAATTATCTAACATGTACATGGATGAGGAAGGTGGAGTATTCATGAGAGAGGCCACAGAAGGCCACTGGTGGATGGACTTTGGAAATAATGGCAACCGTCATGTACAGATGGAGAATAGACAAAGAGGCTGCATGGTGAACAGCCGCAGTTGGACCAAGGAGCTCCAGGACTGCTGCACTACCGGGCGAACCAGAATATCCAACATCCTCGTGAGCACTTGTCTTTGTTTCCGTCTGATCCATACAGACACTAATTCTGTCTGATTCAGTGTCTCATATTCCACTATGATTCCTCACCACAAGAAAACCGAGCTGGGAAAGTTCAAGAGTTAGTGTCTCCAAATAACACTTTCCAAAAAGAACAGACAGCATCTATGCATTTGCAGTCACCAGCTAAGCAGATCTTATTTATACTTACAGCACTATGTAAATAATAGAAAATGATCTTGAGTCCTGAGGGAGATGCCCCAGATAGAGGGTATTTGTCCTCTGATTCTGATCAGGGATGAAAGATGACTCAAAACGTTACATTGTTTCATCAGCCTGCCGCATTGTGACGCAGCACTGAACTAACTCTGGGTATGCGTGAGTGTATCCTCTGTATGTATGTGTGTATGTGTGTGTGTGTGTTTGTGGTTTATTGCATGCACGTGTGGGCATGTGAGCCCGATGCTCCCTTGTCTATAAACGGCTCATCTGACGTGAATCAGTGACGTGGAATGGGGTGGCAGGAGACTCATTTTTGAGATGAAGCACAGATTAAAGATTTGTTGCTCTGCTTTGGACGCGAGAGTGGATGCAGACGGCAAGTCAGGGTTACTGAAAAATGCTGACATTTATGAGCAGAGCTGTTATTGATCAGCCACAGCCACTTTAATGGTTTTGTTTTCCAGTGAGGCAGTCTCATTTGTGAGGTTGGCCTTTTAGTCCACCATATGATTCACTTTGCTCTTCAGCCATCTCCTTCCTATATTTCTCCACACAATGAGAACACAACTTTCTTCCATTTGTCACCATTCCTTCCACTTAAAGAGAGATGTGGAGGAGAGGCCAGGAAGATGGAGGAGCAGATAGCAAATCTAGAAAGCAGTGGCAGCACTGAGCAGCTCCACGCTATTTCTGTCTCTCCCTTCCCTCCTCCCCTCCATTTTTCTCTCCTCCCCTGCTTCCCACTCTTTCCTCTCCAGCTCCAGCACCCTCCCTCCTCTTCGCTGCCTCCACCAACCCCCTCCCCTCACTGCTCTCTCCTCCCTCCCAACCTCGCCATCCAGCACGGAAGCCGCAGTATATGAGAGGGTCTCCTGGGTCTAGCATCACTGCAGTGTAGACAAGGGCAGGGCAGCTGTTTAGTACAATGCGCTGAAGGATGGTGCACCAGGAGAAACGCGTTTACCAGGTGTGTGGATATATGTTTGTATGTGTTAGCATGCCGCTGTGAGGTGTAGCACACGAGAGAATGTTTTCAGGTGTGTACATGATAGGTGTCCGTCATGGGTGTGCTGCTGTGGATGAATCAGCCATGCCGGATGTGGGGATGTATGATTGTAGGGCATGTGGGTGTGTTCATATGTGAACTGCACCTGCTCATGTATTTATAGTCCTCTTCAGTCAAATTAGGAGTGATTTTAATGGATGAATATGGATGATATCCATGCGATAAGAGTTTCTTATTCTGTGTTATTTATTGTGCTTTGGCTGTAAACTTAGTGTGTGAGTGTGTGTGCGTGCGTCCCTGAGTGTGTTTGTGTAGACAGTCTGCTTGAATAAGGAGGACGTCTGATTGTCTGAAGTGGCTGAGCAGCAGGCAGCGCATTGGTTAGGAGAGTGAAGGCGATCAACTGTGATTCATGGTCTTACATCACAGCCTCATAAAATGATTTGTCACATTTTGTTGTGTGTTTGTTTGCGTGTATGTGCGTGTGTGTGTGTGTGTGTGCTTGTGAGTGTTATTCAGTGGCTGGCCATGAATAGTAGGTGTGACAGTGACACATATACACAAGTGGAAAGCCTTAAAGAATGAGGATACTTAACACAATCTCGTAATGTGGAAATACTTTAGCCATTGCATCAAAATAGAAAATCATGTTGTGTTGGTGCATATTTTCAGAAGCTCTCTGCATTGAGATATTATGAGTCAAAATCCAAATTACATTAAATGGTCTATCTATGGAAATATGGGGAAATGCAGGTGGAACTGCAGAGCAGAAGTTATGATAAAATGATCACAAATGAGGAAAACACAGAGAAGTGGGAGGAAAGGGGGGACATATAAATTAGTCTGTTGCGTATTCCTGCAGTTACCGTGATCAAGGAGCTCAGAGATTGTGGGGCTGTAATTGGCAAAAAATAAAATGAATTAAACCACGAGTTAATAAATATTTAACAATAAATAGATGATGTGCATATTTTGAGAAAGCTTTGCTGTCCCGCCATGTTGAAAAAGAATTGTAACAGGACACTACTGAGAATAAAATCTACCAAATCATTCATCCATGCATTTTAAATGCCAGCCTGTCTATCCCACAATGCACTAGGCTTCCCAGACAGGCTACCAGTCCATCACAAAGCTGAGTTTCCATTTCACCCTACCATCATGACTGTGTATTGACGGACGAGCTGCACTGTGTTTCTAAATGTGCTGTAGCACTCTTAAAATAGGAAGGAACTGAAGATTTTACACTTTTCAAACACAGTATTATTTGGTGAGCTCAAATAAGAGGGGGAGTATTACATAACCGGTGACGTTTATACCTCCTGCAAAAAAAATGCTTAGGTAGGAAGAGGAAGATGAAAAAAATCATTTTATAAACGAATAAAATACGCTTGGATACTGTTGCTAAGGTATTCATAAAATGGTCAATCTGTCTGCCCACAACTGGCATATCTTAATGTTTTAAAAACAAGAATTTGGATTGAATGACTGTTTCATTCTTTCCATCCACCCACATACACATATATCTACATAAGCATGTGTAACTGTAATTTGAATAGCATTCCACCCACATGGTTAATATATCTTGTGAGTGCATTTAAGCAGCAGTACTTATGTCAGTTGGTCATGTACTGTGTATGTTCATGTCTTATTCTTGGTTTCTTGCAGGCCCAAAGGAATGAGAGGGAGTCCATCAGGCAGAAACTTGCCCTTGGCAGTTTCTATGACGACGAGCCAGTCATCTTCACCAGCTGCAGCAAGAACGACCTGTCCTCCCGGTGGGTTTGAATCGAGTGTGAGTGAGTGCATGCGTGCGTGCGTGCGTTCGTGCGTGTGTGTGTGTGTGTGTGTGTGTGTGTGTGTGTGTGTGTGTGTGTGTGTGTGCGTGCGCGCGTGCGTGCGTGTGTGTTTTGTGATGTGTTACTGTTTGATCAATGTGGCCCTTTGAGTGCCAGCGCCAACATTTTGGAGTTTCAGCTTCTTACTGCTGTCACTTTCATCTTTATTTTCAGATTTTGTGTTTCTATTTGTGATGTTTGTTTATAGACTAAATGAATCACTGTGTATTTAATTATAGGTTTTTGTTATGTCACACTGCATTGAGCATTGTAACCCGTAATAGATAAATTAATGCATGTGTGTGGCCTAAAGAGAGTGTTGTATCATTAAATGCTCCCCATGACTCAGAGGTATGTCTGTGAGCAAATATAACAGCTTAAATATTGATGACATTGCAATCATGATAACACTGGTTGGGAGTCAGGAGATGGAGCTATTTTTCACTTTATCAATGAGCTAAGAATTGTGAACTGTTTTGATTGGATTGTTGGCTTGTGGGTGTCAGTGGGAGTTTTTTTTGGGGAAAAGAGAGTCATGTAGAACGGTAGAGCGATGTGGTAAAAACGTTCATGTGTTTGTGAGACACTGCAACAGGAATTGATTGTGTGAGTCACTTAACTGTCTGCTATGTAGAATGAAAGTGAAAGGTTTCCCGGAAAGCCACACTTCAGTGTTTACAGTCAGTTCAAGGGACTTGACATTACTCCCACAACAGAACAATAACTAATTCACTGTCAGCAACAGTATGGAAAAAAATGGGCACTATGGAGGCAGCACTCTTATTACGTGAGGAGCCTGATGAGAATGTTTCATTTAAGTTGAAACAAGAACCAAATT
The DNA here is from genome assembly GCA_901007715.1 of Dactylopterus volitans. Classification (NCBI taxonomy): domain Eukaryota; kingdom Metazoa; phylum Chordata; class Actinopteri; order Syngnathiformes; family Dactylopteridae; genus Dactylopterus; species Dactylopterus volitans. Next base: position 20,215 of record CAAKHG010027797.1, on the reverse strand, counting down.
GCAACCACAATGTCATACCATTGTCTTTCTATGAGTGGGCAAAGTCTTTTGACAATGCCAATAATTATGTCCTCCAAGGAGATTATGTTTTCACTGGTGTCTGTTCAATCATTAGCGGGATTACATAAAAACTACCGGCTCACAACTTGGTGAAGGGATGTAGCACTGGCCAATGAAAAACCTATTAAATTTTGGAGCTGATCTGTTAAATTTAGTGGAAAACTGCTTTTTAGGGTTGTTCATTCTTTTTTGTTTGTTTTTTTGTTTTCATTTGGGTTTTTTTTTTTTTGGGTTTCGCAAGGTGTTTTCTTCCATCAACGGGATTATGAAAACTACCCTGGCTTTAACAATGACGCTTGGTATGTGCATGGAGCTTGTGTCAACAGATAACCCATTAAATCGGTGGGCAGATCTGGAAATTTTCATGAAAAAATATGACATGAGCCTTGACAGTGATACGCACTATACAGAGTGCCTTTTACAGATTCACAATAATTTTAGGCCAATAAGTTATTTATGTTTTATTAGAACTGGCAGGTGCTTTCTAATGTTTTCGGCTCTGTGTTCTTCCTCTCAGGCTTCAGAGTGGCGTGAACCTACAAGTGTGTTTTGTGAATGACAGCAGCAGCGACAAAGACAGTGATGCAGAGGACAGCAGGACCGAGACCAGTCTTGACACACCACTGTCCCCTGTGGTATGTTTGATTACAAAAGTAGCTGTGTGTTTCAAATGAGCTGTGTTTCTGTCTGGTCCCGCTCGCATTATAATCACATGTGAGAGCCACATTGGCTTTTCATTAAATTACCTCAGCTACTTCCTCTCCAGAGCAAGCAGAGTTCATCGCTATCAGATCGAGACACGGCGGAGGAGGACTCAGACCCATTAGATGACTGCGGTGGGTTCTGGCGGGTGCAGCGGAGGCTGCAGGAGGAGGCCCGGGTGGCGCTGGCGCTGGCAAGACCCATGGCCCGCATGCAGGTGGAGGTGGAAAGGCAAATCCAGCTGCACAGACGTTCACCTGTGGCTGATTTGGTTAGTCAGTGAGAGAGAGAATGAAAGAGAGAGAAACTGAGAGAAAGAGAGAGTTGGGAGTTGATTTGTGTGTGAGTGTGCGGGGTTTCTCTTCCATGACAAAATGGGGGAGAAAAGCAAAGGGAAAAAAAAGGATCGCTCTTACTGTAATCAAAACAATGATAAAGATGACACAAGGGACTTGTATTGAGTGAATAGAAGGTCAGTGTGTGTGTGACCAGAGAAAACCCCACTTATACAACTGAAACCTGGCCCCATTGTTAGATAGATAGATAGATAGACATTTTGGACAATATTTGAATAACACTGATTCTGTTTGTGTGTGTGTGTGTGTGTGTGTGTGTGTGTGTGTGTGTGTGTGTGTGTGTGTGTGTGTGTGTGTGTGTGTGTGTGTGTGTGTGTGTGTGTGTGTGTGTGTGTGTGTGTGTGTGTGTGTGTGTGTGCATACACAGCTTCCCCATCTGCCCCACATCAGTGAAGGCCTGATGAAGAGGAATCTGAGACGAGGGGACATGAGGGAAATGAGTCTTGGACAGCTACAAGTCATCACAAATGACTTACACTCACAGATTCAGAGTAAGTAGCCGAGACAAACTTAAGCACAAGCATACAGATACACACTCATGTTTTCCATACTTCATCATGGGCACCGGCATGTTTGTAAAAGCGCTGATGCTACAGGTAACGCTGATGGGTTTGTGGCATTGGAAGGACTCAATTTAGTCTGAAGTTTGGATTCAGGCTGATATATTTGATACATGGTACCCGCATCTCTCTGCTGAGCCGAACACTCGCCATTTTGAATAATCAAACAATCAGTCTCAGTGCTGATATAGGCAATCTATGGTTGAAAATATTTGATGTTTTTAATTTTCTTTTTTTGCGCATCTATCCATACCATTCTTGTGAACACGATATCTCAAAATCCCTCTCAGGGAATTTCATTCTCAAATTTGGCACACATTTCCTGTTGGACTCAAGAGATTAGATTTTGGTGGGTCAAAAGTCAAGGTCACAATGACCTAACAAAACACTTGGCCAAAACTGAAGAATTGATTTCAAACATGATGAAATCATTTTCAGCAAAAACTCATTTCCAGGGAATTATTCAACACCATAACTCCGAAACAGATGGATTTATTCAACTCATTCAAGATCATACATTCTGAGCTCGAGACAGACACAGACGCAGACTGCAACTTTTACTTGTTGGCCGTGACATAAAACCTCTATAGGTAAACATTTTCATAGATAATGCTGTTGAATCCACATTATTGCATGTGCACATCTGATCGGATGCAGGTCTTAATGAGGAGCTGGTACAGTTGCTGCTGATGAGGGATGAACTGCACGTGGAGCAGGACGCCATGCTGGTGGACATAGAGGACCTCACCAGGTGAATCACACACACCTCAGCTCTGATACCTACCGGCCTCGGCATCGCTGTTACTGACATGAGTAGTCCTGAGAGCTTTGCCACTGCAGGTTCTGTGTTTTGCTGTAATGTAATCTACTTCTTGTCTTTCCTATGACAGACATGCTCACAGTCATCAGCGGCACCAGGCTGAAAAAGCAAACCCTAAATAAGCCCCCTACCAACAGTATGCCCGAATGCACGCCATCCAGCATACCTCTCCATGAATTGTCACCCGTGTTACCAATGAAACTCCTCCTCTGCTGACTGTCTCTGGAGAACTGAATACACATGTAGTATTAACACGTAAAAAAACAAAACAAAAAAAAACAACAAAAAAAAAAGACTATATATCACGCTACCGGATGGACTCGTAATGATGGCATCTAAAAGAAGTTGAGTAATTACAGTGATCAGTTTGGGCACAGTTGAGTTTGAACAGGCTTTTCACATCCACTCAGTGTTATTAAATGTGGCACATTTTGTAGAATTAGGGGAATCCTCTGCACTTAATTCTGCTCCTGAACCCAATTCACCACCTCACGATTTTGCACGGTATGTTTGTATATGTTAACTCTGGGTTGGAGGGAGCACCTGCACGCCGTGTTTCTCAAATGTGTCGCAAAGAATAAAGACTTGGGCCACATCTCACTGAAACCCCTGATCCATACCTTTTTGTCCTTGTTATAATCAGAATGGCGTGATTATTATGTAGATGCCTATGTATTTTTTTTTTTAAACTCTTCTACCAATTTCACTGTGTCGTCACTGTTGAAAAATTAAGTTATAACTATCAGAGCTGCTGTGATTTGCTTCACAGGGGCGTGTAAAATCTGCAGCAGCTTCACACAGGTCTCTTAAAGATCATTAAATTGGACATAACATCAATAGCTGCAATTGCACAGTTTCCACCCGCTTTAAATACACATTTAGACCTATACTGGACATCCTTATGAACTCTGTTTAGACAAATGTGTATTTGTAACATGCATATAGACAGAAGACATGAATTATTAGCTCATTTTGCGTTAACAGTGAAGGGTAAAGGAATACAGAGACATGTGGAATTGTCTCTTCATAAGCATATGCAATGTGATTTTTGTTATGCTGAATTTACAAGTGCTAAAAAGGTAAATACTGGTATGAAAATTCTATAAAACAAAGCAACAAAAAAAAAAAAGACTAAATCAAATACCAAACATATATCTATTTTATCTGCTGAAAAGGTTTACTGACTGACTGTGTGTAAATGTTCAAAGATACTTTATTAAAAGGATGAAGACCATGCCTCGTTGGTTGACTGTCATTTACAATGTTTTCACCCTCAGCTTTTTAAGAATGTCATTTAACATAACTTTTTTATTGTATGCTTCATGGATAAATACATAAATGTATTGTATAATGATTGTAAGAAAAGTCAAATAAACATTTCAAGTGTGTGAAGTAAATCTTTGTTTTGTAGGTGTTCATGGGATTTATTCAGCGTTCCGCGTCTTCTGGCGAACGTCGGTCAATGACATTTACCGGAAAGCTAAATGATTACGAAGCAAACTGACAGTTTCATTGAGTGCAGCTTGGGAAAATGAGTCTCTTCTTATTCAAATTTTCAGCCTCAGTGTTGCACCACTTCAGACAGCTCAGTTCCTCTTTCAGTCACACACGCAACACACACTGTCTCTCTCTCACACACACACACACACACACGCACACACAGACTGTACTTGTATTGACATTCAGCACATAGTTGAGTTTTGTGACGTATTACCACAAACAAGAAGAGCCCCAAAAAAAAAAAAAAACAG